>DWMF01000346.1:0-15444 GCA_018244815.1 Parelbella polyzona | reverse complement strand
TAAAATTATAATTTGCTACTAATGTCTTTTTACAAATATTTACAATTATTTTAATAGGTTATGCAAGAAGTCTATTATATTAATGAATAATTTAACAAAAGATTTATTAGGGTAAGATTATTCAAATTTGGCAACAAAAGTCAACAAAATAATGAGGGAACAAAATGATTTATATAGAAACAGATTTTATTAAACAACCGCAAGTTAGTGTCGATATGCCATTAAATATTAGCCCAGAATTACTAGATTATTCGGTTAATATTAGAGGAATCAAAGATGTTAATATTAAGGGAATAATTACTTATCATCCAAATCTTAATGCAATTAATATTGTTGCAACAATTATTGGAGAAGTTGTTGTTGAGGATGATCAGACATTAGAATATTTTGCTGTTCCAATTAATTTAGAATGAAATGATGAGTATAGTTTTAAATTTTATAAAAAAAGTGATATTAATTACTTAAATGAGCAAAATTTTGATATAATAAAATATGCGTGAGATGAAATAATTATGAATATTCCTATTAATTTATCTAAAAATAGTGATAAAATAATTAGTGGTGATTCAACTTGGCAATTTTTTTCTGAGGAAGAATTTGCAGCGTATCAAGCAGCTAAAGCGGATTCACGATGAGAACAATTACACGAAAAATTAGTTAAAACAACAAAGGAGGAGAAATAATGGCGGTACCATTTCGAAAAACATCCAAACAGGCAAAAAGAAAACGCCGAACACATTTTAAATTAGTTGGAGCAACTTTGATAGCATGTAAAAATTGTGGAGCATTAATTAAACCACATAGAGTTTGTCGTGAATGTGGATATTATAAGGATAAAGAAGTTATTAGAGTTGATTAGGTTATAATAACTAATTATATTATAGGAAAAGATCAAAAGATTCTTTTTTTTTTAACTAATGTTGTATTTATAATTTATCTTGTTTAAAAAAGCCTTTAAATTATTGGTCCAGTAGTAGGACTTTTTTTGTAAAAAATTTTTTGGGAAAAGTGTTGCAATATGGGAAAGAGTATAATACAATATGTATGAAAGTGGGGGAGAATGGGGCAAAATGGCATTATTAGGAACTTACAATCATACATTAGATGATAAAGGACGATTAACAATTCCTTCTAAAATGAGAGAACAGTTTAAAGATGATAAAGTCTTTATTTCTCTTGGTTTTGATGGTTGTATTGATGTTCGTAATGAAGCTGAATGGTTAAAGTGAACAGAAAAAGTTGCTTCAACTGGACAAGCCACAGCCGAAGGAAGGGCTTTGACACGAAAAATTATGTCAATGTCTGATAAAACTACTTTCGATAATGCTGGACGAATTAAAATTTCGTCCATTTTGCAAAATAAAGCAAATATTAAAAAAGATGTTGTTATTATTGGAAACAATGACCACTTAGAATTATGAGATCCGAAAGTTTGAGAATTATACATTGAACAAGCACCAGGAATCGAAGAAGCGGCAAAAAATTTTGAGGAAAAAATTTAACGTATGGAATTTAAACATCAGACAGTCTTATTACAAGAAGCAATTGCCGGTTTAAATGTTCAAAACAATGGAATTTATGTTGATTGTACCTTAGGGCGAGCCGGACATAGTCTTGAAATTTTAAAGCATCTTCCAAATGGAAAGTTATATTGCTTTGAGCAAGATGAAGCAGCAATTGTTGCTTCTGAAGAATTTTTGCAGAAGAGTAAATATCGTAATTATGAAATTATTAAAAATAATTTTGTTAATTTAGCTGCTGAATTACAACTACGACATGTTAAAGCAGTTAATGGGATTTTATATGACCTCGGAGTATCATCACCACAATTAGATGATGATAACCGTGGTTTTAGTTATCGCTATGATAGTCCATTGGACATGCGGATGAATCAACATCAAGGATTAACAGCAAAAATCATTGTTAATACTTATTCGCAAGAAGCTTTAGTAAAACTTTTTCAAGATTATGGTGAAGAACCATTTGCAAAAGTAATTGCAAAAAACATTGTTATTGCTCGTAATGAACAAGAAATTATTACTACTTTTCATCTTGTTGAAATTATTAAAAAAAGTTTGCCACAAAAGATTTTAAAAAAGGCAAAACATCCAGCAAAACGAGTTTTTCAAGCATTACGAATTGAAGTAAATCAAGAGTTATTTGTTTTACAAGAATCATTACGACAAGCAACAACTTTATTAGCGGTGCATGGTCGGTTAGTTGTAATTTCGTTTCATTCATTAGAAGATCGTATTGTTAAAAAATATTTTCAAAGTTTAACAAAAGATCCTAATTATGAAATAAATCAACAGCTACCAGTAATATCACATTTTGAAAGTGATTATCAGATTATTACTAAGAAAGCAATTGTACCTTCGGTAACTGAACAAACAAACAACCATCGAATTACAAGTGCTAAATTAAGAATATTAGAACGGGTGAAATAATATTCTAAAATTTGAAAAGGAGGTTAACGAAGTGGATTATAAGTTAAAAGAAGTATATGCTGTGTTAGAAATTAAAAATTATAGTTCTAGTTTTATGGTTGGTGTTTATACTGAATCACAAATTAAAGTGCTTTATAAAAGGCATCTTGAATATAATTTTTGTGATAATGGTATCATTATTGATGAAAAAAATGTGGCTAAAGAATTAGTTAATTTAATTAAAGATGCAAATCGACAATTAGGAATTGTAATTGAACGGGTGGCAATTAGTATTCCAGCAAATAATATGACAATTAAAACTTCAACCAAAATGCTAAATTTAACACATGATCGTCTAATTACGAAGAATGATATTGATTCATTAATTACATTAGCAAAAGAAGTTCCTTTATTAGATGATGAAACTGCTTTTTTTATTAGACCATATCGTTACATTCTTAATGAACAAAAAGCATTATCAGCGCCACCAATAGGGCAGGCGGCGCACAAAGTAAGTATTAAGGCAATTGTTTATGTAACAAAAAAACAGATTATTCAAAGTATTTTTGCGACACTTAAATATGCCAAAATTGAAGTTATGGGTATCCTTCCAGAAGGGTTTAGTCTTGCGTGAAATATTGCATCACCAGTTGATTTGCAAAATGGAATTACAATTATTAATTGAGATTATGATAATATTATCGCTTATGTTTTTGTTCGTGAAACTTTATGTGAACAAATTATTATTCCGGGTGGGATTAAAAAAATAATTACGCGATTACGTAATGTCTTAAGTTGTGATAATAAGCAAGCACTAAAATATTTATATAAAATTATTAATTTAAATAATAATAGTAAAGATAATTTAATTATTTATAGCAAATATGATCAACAGCAACAAAAACAATTAAATTTTACCCATTATGATTTAAAACGAATTGTTAATCATGTTTTAACAGAAGAAATGGAAACATTGAGTGAAAAGTTAGCTAATAGCTTAGGGCGCTATAACTATCCAGTGGTTGTTGTTGGTGAAATTTTACGAATTAGTGGGTTTAAAGAAAATTTGTTGGAGTTAAATAAAGATAAAAATGTTACCGTTTATATTGCTTCAACATTAGGAGCAAAAGAAACATGATGTACTGGCTTATTGGGAAATATTTATTATCAACATTTAGCAAATAAAGTTAGTGCAACAAATATTCAATCGGTTGATCATCGTTATATTCGTTATTTAAATAATAATGGTGATAAAAAAAGACCACGAAATGACAAATATGGTGAGCATCATCAACCAGGTGGCAATGCTAACCCGGCACAAGGGGTTATGCCGCTAAGTAACCAGCATTTAAAAGGTTCGCAACAATATCAACAAAAATACTACCAAAATATTAAATAAATAGTATAATATATAAAAAATGGAGGAATTAAGGTTATGGACAATTTTGATAATTATGAACAAGTCGCGTCAATAAAAGTTATCGGTATTGGTGGTGCTGGTAATAATGCTGTCAATCGGATGATTGAAGCAGGCGTACAAGGGGTTGAATTTATTGTTGCTAATACTGATGCCCAGATTATTAGTGTTTCAAAGTCAAAAAATAAAATTGTATTAGGTAAAGAAACATCAAAAGGGCTAGGAGCAGGTGCTAATCCTGATGTTGGTCGTCAAGCAGCAATTGAATCAGCAGAGGAAATAAAAGACGCTTTAAAACAGGCAGATATGGTTTTTGTCGCCGCTGGAATGGGTGGTGGAACTGGAACTGGGGCTGCTCCTATTATTGCCAAACTTGCCAGAGAACAAGATGCTTTAACCGTTGGAATTATTACAACGCCATTTTCATTTGAAGGACGTGCGCGCAATAGTTATGCTATTCAAGGAACCGAAGAACTACGTAAACATGTTGATTCATTAATTATTATTTCAAATGATCGCTTATTAGAAGTAATTGGTGGTGTCCCATTAAAAGATTCATTCAAAGAAGCAGATAATATTTTGCGCCAAGGAGTTCAAACCATTACTGATTTAATTGCAGTACCATCCTTAATTAATTTAGACTTTGCAGATATTAAGACCGTGATGAAAAATAAAGGGAATGCTTTATTTGGCATTGGGATTGGTTCAGGTAAAGATAAAGCAATTGAAGCTGCTAATAAAGCAATTATTTCTCCGTTATTAGAAGCATCAATTCGTGGTGCTCGTGATGCTATTATTAATGTTACTGGTGGTAATACCTTAACCTTAAATGATGCTAATGATGCTGTTGATATTGTTAAACAAGCAATTGGTGGCGAAGTTAATATTATTTTTGGAACAGCAGTTAATGAGCATTTAGATGATGAAATGATTGTAACTGTCATCGCAACTGGGTTCGATGAAGAACAAAATTTTACTAATCCAGATAATGGTTATCGTGCTTCAATGGAAGAATACGAAGCACCAGCACCACGTCCAACACGGGATGCTGAGGTTAGTGATGACAATGATCAAGATGTTGCTCGTAAACGGCCAAGTTATTTCACTAATTTATCTGAAAATGCTGAACGTGAAACAGCTAATGCAAACCGTCGGATTAATGCGTGACGAGAACATGTTAATAATAATCAAGTCGTTGAACATGACGATGAAGATGATGATTTACCACCATTTGTTCGTCGTAGTTGATAATAATGAGCATTTTTAAGAAAAAACAACAAAGTATTTACGAATCTCAACCACGAATTGATTTTAATGATAGCCCAACCGCACCAATTGTCCATAGTGATCAACCATTAGAACAACCATTAACAAAACCTGTTCTTGCCCCAGAAACACCCTTTCAAAAGGTGAATTTTGAGCGTGAAAGCGAAGTACAGCCTTCTTCTGAAGTTAGTAGTAACACAAGTTTGCTTACAACTGGTTTTATTGCTGATAGTTATAATGATGCTCCCAAAATGGCTGATTTATTATTAACAAAAGGGCAATTAATTGTTCATTTAGAGAAGTTACCAAAAGGAGAACGGGTACGGCTATTAGATTTTATTAGTGGTGTGATGTATGCTTTTAATGGTGATGTTCAAAAAATTGAACATAGAACTTATCAATTTACAATTCAAAAAGATGCTTAATAAGACACAATTATTGCAACATTATCAGCAAGATTATGAATTAATTAATAAAATTAAAGGATGATGTGAACAAGCCCACCGTGGGCAAGTTGTTAACACAGATTTTCTTGATTTACGTCAAATTGCAATTTTGCAAGCAATCTTGGCACAAGAAAACATTACTAATTATTTTATTCATAAACCATTAACAAATGGTTTTCGAGCAACAGTTAGTTTTAATGCTACGCACGATAATACGGTTATTTTACATGCGAAACAACCAACACCGCATTTTTTTCAACATCATCAGGTGCTTGGTTTTATTTTAAACCAATTACAATTAGAAATGCGAGTGATTGGTGATTTATATATCACAGCAAATGATTTATATTTAAGTGTTTTAAAGAAAATTATGCCAGTGTTTATTAATGCTCCATTAATTATTCAAAAGAACTTATTAACTTGAACTATTAACCCTGCCCCTGTTGTTATTGAATATCAATTTACTGTTTTTGTAAAAACAGTAAAAAGTTTACGCTTAGATGCTGTTGTAAGTGCCCTTTGCAATGTTTCACGCCAACAAGCACAAAAATATGTTGAACAAAATTATGTTTATGTTAATTTTTCAGTGGTAAATAATAAGACTTTTCAAGTTGCTTGTGATATTATAATATCAATAAAACGGTATGGTCGTTTTAAAATTAATGCAATTTTACCATCAAAAAATCAACATTATCGAATTACAATTGCAAAGTTTGCATAAATTAGGGGAAAATATGGCAGAACAAGAGAAAGATTTACGGACAATTATTTATGAACAAAATGAAATTATAGAAAAATTAACATACGATAATCGCCAATTAATGTTGCGTTTACAAGAATTACAACATTTAGAGCATATTTCACGGTATAATATTGAAAAATCACGCGAAGCATTTGAAGTTGCAAGTCATAATGCGGGACGGATTATTATGAAAGCAGTTGATTTTTCTTATGCTTTTAAAGAAGAAATTGCAGTATTACTTGATGACATTGATCATAATCGGCATAATCCCCAGAATGTGTTAAAAGTAATTGATGATTTTTTAGAACGAAATAAGCGCATTTATGCCTTTTCCATTAATGATGGTGAACGAATTACAGAATTGATTAAAAAAGAAATTATTAACAAAATTAAATAAATAGTGTAATATTTATTTATAAAAAAACAAACCACGGTTATTTGCTCGTTTTATTACAGCAAGATTAGGATGATGTGAGCTAATCATAAAAGACAAATAATTATCTCTTGTTTTTACAATTTAAAATAAAGAAAAAAGGTAAATATTATTACAATATTCATAAAGTAAGATGGTACCGTGCATTTGCGCTCTTATAGTCTTACTTTTTTTATGACAGAAAGGAAAAAACACTGATGAATTATAAAGATACATTATTAACTCCCAATACCTTATTTGAGATGAAAGCTAAATTGGCAGGAAAAGAACCGCAAATTCAGTTGGAGTGACTTAAAACAAATGTTGTTTCAGGGCGCTATCAACATAATGCTAACAACCAACCCTTTATTTTACATGATGGTCCTCCTTATGCAAATGGGGATTTACATGTTGGTCATGCGTTAAACAAAATTTTAAAAGACTTTATTGTTCGTTATTATAATCAAAAAGGATTTTATAGTCCATGAATTTGTGGCTGAGATACGCATGGTTTGCCAATTGAAACTGCTGTTGTTAAAAGCGGGGTTGATCGGAAAACAACTCCACCAGTTGCCTTTCGCCAAATTTGTCGTCAATATGCTTTAGACCAAATTGAAAAACAAATTACGCAATTTAGTCGGTTAGGTTTGTTTAGTGATTTTCAGCAAAAATATGTAACATTAGATTTGCCATATGAATTAGAACAATTACGATTATTTCAAACAATGGTTCAAAAAAAATTAGTTTATCGGCAATTAAAACCAATTTATTGATCACCTTCAAGTGAATCAGCTTTAGCGGAGGCAGAAATTGAATATGCTGATTTAACATCACCATCAATTTATGTAACTTTTACAGTAACAACAGGAAATAAGGTGATTAAACCAGGAACAAAATTTTTAATTTGAACAACAACACCATGAACAATTCCAATGAATCAATTGTTAGCGGTTGGAAAAGATGTTGTTTATGTTGAAGTTCTTGTTGAAGGTGAAAAATACTTATTTGCTAAGGCTTTATTTGACGAGTTACAAACATTATTAAATTGGAAAAAAGTTAAAATTGTACAAGAAGTATTTGGTGCTAAATTAGTTGGAATTATTACAAAACATCCTTTATATGACCGCGATAGTTCTGTTGTTCTTGGCCACCATGTTACTGTTGAAGCTGGGACAGGAATTGTCCATATCGCATCGGGATTTGGTGAAGATGATTATTTGATTGCCCGTACGAACAATGTTCCAATCTTTGCACCATTAGATGATACTGGAAAATATACTCCAGAAGTAGCAGATGATAGTTTAGTTGGTGTTTATTATGAAGATGCAAATAAAATGATTGGTCAACGATTAGAACAAAATGGCGCTTTGTTAAAATTAAAATTTACAAAACATCGTTATCCAATTGATTGAAGAATAAAAAAACCAGTTATTTATCGTGCAACAGCACAATGATTTGTTTCAATTGAAAAAATTAAACCAGAATTATTAAAAGAAATTAGACAAGTACAATGAAATCCACAATGAGCAGCAAAAAGAATGGAAACAATGATTGAAAATCGTCAGGATTGATGTATTTCTCGTCAAAGATTATGGGGTGTACCAATTATTGCCTTTTACGATGAAAATAATCAACCACAATTTACAACAGAATTAATTGAACATGTAATTAATTTATTTGCCAAAGCAAAAACAACTGACATTTGATTTGAATGAAGTGCTGATCAATTGTTGCCACCAGCTTATCAAAATCGCAATTGACGAAAAGAGCAAGATATTATGGATGTTTGATTTGATAGTGGTGTTAGTAATTTAGCAGTAACAAAAGAATATCATTTAACTCATCCCGTTAATGTTTATTTGGAAGGAATTGACCAATTTCGAGGATGATTTAATTCATCATTAATTACTTCGGTTGTGGCGACAGGTCATGCTCCTTACCAAGTTGTTTTATCACATGGTTTTGCTAATGATGAAAAAGGCCGCAAAATGAGTAAATCATTGGGAAATGTTATCTCACCATTAGCAATTACTGACCAGTATGGGGCTGATATTTTACGAATGTGAGTAGCTTCGGTTGATTATCGTGATGATGTTAAAATTGGGCCAGAAATTTTAAAACAAATTGCGGAAGCTTATCGAAAAATTCGTAATACATTACGTTTTTTATTAGCAAATTTAAATGATTTTAATCCAGCAACTGATTTACAATCAAAATTAGGAGAGGTTGATTATTATGTGTTACATTTAGCGCAGGAATTTCAACAAAAAGTAAATAAAAGTTATGAAGAATTTAATTTTAATAATGTTTATACTTTAATTAATAATTTTGTCACCACAACATTATCAAAATTTTATTTAGATTTTACAAAAGATATTCTATATATTGAGGAAATGAAATCACCACGTCGTCGTGCGGTACAAACAACATTATATTATTTATATCGGATTTTAGTTGATGTTTTAAAACCAATTATTCCGCATACAGTTGAAGAAAGTCATCGCTTTATTACATATCCCGACCAACAAAGCTCGGTTCATTTAGAAGAAAATTTTGTTTTAACAATGGCTATTAATGATAAATTAATTGCAAAATGAGACCAAGTGCTGAAATTACGAGATGATGTTAATAAAGAATTAGAACGTCGTCGTGAACAAAAAGAAATTAAAAAATCATTAGAATGTCAAGTAACGATTGCTTTAAAACCAGCCTATGCAAGTTTAGCAGCAATTAAGGATTTATATCAAATTTTTATTGTTAGTGAAATTATTTTTACTACTGACCATCAGAACTTAACAGAATATGAAACTAGTTTTTTAAAAGTTCAAGAAAAAGCTGGTTTAAAATGCCAACGTTGTTGAATGATTTATAATCATTTAAATGTCCAAAATAATGAAATTTGTGATCGCTGTTTTAATGTTTTATCGGCAAAAAATGTGCGATAATATATAAAACAAAAAAGGAGTCAAAACCAAATGAAAGAACGAACAAAACAATTTTGATATGATTTTAAAGACCATTTTAAAAATCGAGATTATATTTGAAAATATAAACTCCAAGTTTGTCTACCAATTTTTATTTCGTTATTAATATTAGATATTATTACGAAGCAATTAGCTTTTCATTTATTGTCCCATGACCCAGCAGCTCCCGAAGTTAAATTTTTGGATGGATTTATTAATTTTAAATTTATGGTTAATAAAGGAATTGCTTTTGGAACAAATGCTGATAATCTTCCGCTTGTTATTATTGGTGCAGTTGTTATTACTTTGCTTGCATTTAGTATTTTTTTATATATTAATAATAAAACTGCTGCTGTTGGTTTAATGATGATTACAACTGGTGGGTTTGGTAATTTAATTGACCGTATGTGAAACCATGGTGGGGTTGTTGATTTTCTAGCATGAATTTTATTTTCCCCTTATAGTGTTTTTAATTTAGCTGATAGTTGAGTGACCTTTGGTGTTATTGTCTTAATTTTTGCTATTATTATTGAAATTATTCAGTTTTATCGTGAGCAAGTACGAAGCAAACGCGAAGAGCATTTTGAACCAAATGACTAAGATTACATTTACTGTTTCTTCATCAGCTCGAATTGATAAAATTTTAACTGATTATTTTAAAACAAATCCCACTCCTTTTTCGCGAACTAAAATCCAAGCATTAATTAAGCAAGAGAAAGTTCAAGTTAATTGACAAGTTGTGCCGGCAAATTATGTTAGTCAAATTGGAGACCATGTTCACATTGAATTTACAAATCCTAAAGCAAGTGAATTAACACCAATGCCAACCCCATTAACAATTTTGTATGAAGATATTTATTTAATGGTGATTGATAAACCAAATAATTTAGTTGTTCATCCAGCACCAGGACACCAAAATGATACTTTAGTTAATGCTTTATTAGCACGAGGAGTGCAATGGTCAACTGCCAGTGGTGAGCAACGCCCGGGAATTGTCCATCGCATTGACCGCCAAACGACAGGAACTTTAATTATTGCTAAAAATGATGTTGTTCATCATCAACTACAACAACAAATTCAAACAAAGCAATTACAACGCCGCTATTTAGCGCTTGTTCATGGTCAAATTATTGAAAATCGCGCTAAAATTGATGCGCCAATTGGCCGTGCCCCTAATAATCGCAAGAAAATGACAGTTACAGCAAAAAATTCTAAAAAAGCAGTAACTAATATTCTTGTAATTGAACGCTTTAATGATTATACTTATATAGAGTGTGAATTAGAAAGCGGGCGAACTCATCAAATTCGAGCCCATCTAAAATACATTAACCATCCTATTGTTGGTGATCCGTTATATGGAACAGCCGCTGATAAAAAAGAAAGTTTTGGACAATATCTGCATGCGTATCAATTAAGATTTATTCATCCAGTTACTAAAGAAGCTATGACCATTACAGCAACCTTACCACAAGAGTTTGAACAAAGATTAGCAATATTACGCGCGAAAGGATAGAAAACAATGAGTTTTGATAAAGATAAATTATCTCTAGTTGATTATTTTTTAAAACAAGAAAAATACAATGTTTATAAAAATAAACCACGCAATAATAATAATGTTTATTTATATAAAGTTGATAGTAAAGAATTTCAAATTATTAAAATTATTGATAATTTTAGTGGTGAATTTAATGATTTCATCATTAATGATGAGGTTGTGCAAACGTTAAAGACTTTTTTAAATAAAAAATTTCAACGCGCAAAACTTACTATTTTATCAATTGTTTTAATTGAAAATCGTTCGCAGATTTATAAAGATGATAGTGGCGATGTAACATTATTTGTTGATAAAAATAATTATCTTGACCGTTTAAGTACTTATTATCCGAACATTACAATGCTTCAAGAAAATAATGAAAATGATACTTCAATGGCGGGGATGACAACTGAGGAAATTTTAGATGGAATTAAAGACCCTAATAGTAAATTAACAAAAAATTTAAAGCAACTAAGTGATAAATTAAGTGTCAATAACCTTGGTGTTACATGAGTTTTAATTGCTTTATTATTAATTATTCCAATTGTTGGAATCTTTTTTGGTGCGCAAATTTTTAATACTCAAGGCTTAAGTGAAGGAGCAACGCAATTAGTTTATGGTTGTTTTACTCGTGATTTATTAATTTGAAATAATCAATGATGGCGATTATGAACATATGTTTTATTTTCCAGTAACCCATTGTTAGTAGTTTTAAATTTATTTATGATTTTTAGTGTTGCTCGTTATGCAGAAGCTTTGTTAGGGCGTTGACGATTATCAGTCATTTTAGTAGTTGGAATCCCCTTAGCCGGAGTATTTTTAGCATCCGTATTACCAAATTGAATTTTTGGCGGATCAACTATTTTATTAGCAATTTTATGGGGAAGTTTGTTTAGTTATAACTATGGTAAAGAAGATTTAGGGGCGTTAATTGCCAACCAAAGAACTTTAATTATTATGCTGTGGTTGCTAATAATGCCAATCTTTTTAGGTTATTCATTTTATTTAATTAATTTTGTTGGTTTTTTTGTTGGTAGTGCGCTTGGTTATGGTTTAGAATTTAACCGTTCACATTGTGTTAATTGAACAATATTATATCCAGTTTTTATTATTGTAACAATGATAGTGGTTAGTACAATTGCATTATTATGAATACGTTATGTTCCACCATATAATCGTGCTGTTATTGAAGCATTATTAAGTTATTGACGTGCAGGTTTGATGGAAAAGATTGCAATTGAGGAAATGTTAAATAATTATTATTTTTATCCAAAAACAAATTGACCAATCTTTTTGTTACAAAGTCAGTCTAGTTTTAGTGATCTCTTTTCCAATTTTAAGGGAGGAATCTTTAATTTATGACAACAGTAACAGGGAAAAAACGTAATGATTATTTATCATGAGATGATTTCTTCTTAAGTGTTGCGCATGTTTGTGCAATGCGAAGCAAAGATCCACATACACAAGTTGGGAGTTGTGTTGTTAACCAAATCGGGCAAATTATTGCGACAGGTTATAACGGTTTACCCCGTGGTTTAAATGATGATGATTTTCCATGAGCACGGGAAGGGGAATATTTAGAAACAAAATATCCTTATGTTGCTCATGCTGAATTAAATGCCATTTTAAGTGCACGAACAAATTTAGAAAATTGTCGAATTTATACAACCTTATTTCCTTGTGCAGAATGTACAAAAATCATTATTCAAGCTGGAATTAAAGAAGTTATTTATGATTATGACAAATACGAAGGCAGCGATGATAATCAAGCAGCAAAGCGGATGTTTGACCAAGCACAAGTGCATTATCGCTGCTTACCAGTTATTAATGTTATAGTCGAACAACAAGAGGAAAAATAATTAGATTTACAAATAAAACTATAAATTATCAAATAAAATCAAAACCCTTTATTAACTTATTTTTATAAATTATTAGAGAAAGAAAGGTTTTTAAGATGAAGCTTTTTTTACAGATCGGAAATTATTAATTTATCGTATTATTGGTATTATGTTAATTTTTGCTTTTTTAGTTTGTGATTTTATTTTAGCGTGCAAATTGTAATTTCAAAAACGCTTTTTCCAAAGCTCTTATTAATAAAATAATAACATCATTTAAAATAAATGCAACTATTTTTTAAAAATGTAAATTGTACTATGAAGTGTAGCACTTTATTTGTTATTATTATAACATCAATAAAATAAATGTTCAATATAATTTATTTTAAAAAAATTTAGTATTTTTGTTTTAAATTTATGAATTTTGTCACACTGAAAAATAAAATGATTAAAATTTTATAAGTAATTATATTAAAAATTAAACATTTGTAGAAAAACTTCTTTTGAAGATAGTCAATGTAAAGATTTTTTAAGTTTAGAGTTTATTATATTAGCAACTTCTTGATAATAATTTCTTGAATAAATACTTAAATCAATTCCTTTGGAAAATCAATGTCTAAAATCGCGGATTGCTCTTTCAACTTTGGGTTTTTGAGTTGGAGTTCCAGCATCACAAAAATATACTTTAGCATTTGTTATTTTTTCAATTTTTTCTCAATCAACAAATTCTTTGCCTTGATCTGTTATTATTCCTTTGCATCTATCTTTGAAAAATCTGTTAGAAAAAATTCGTTCTACTGCGTTTGTAACTTCTTTTGTTGTTTTTTCTTTTAATGGTTCAATGATTTTAAATTGGGTTAATTCTTCGATTAAAACTAAACAAACACTATTGTTTTTACCAACCATAGTATCCATTTGAAATCAACCAAATTCATATTTATCATGTTTTGCTTCTTCAATAGTTCTAAAATTTCTTATTTTTCCACGGTTATCAATTCTATTTTTTGTTTTATATTTTCTACCATGAAAATACAAATTATATTTCTTGAAATTTAAAAACCCCAAATGAATATATTTATATAAAGTTTTAAAACATACCGGAAATTTAATACCGAATTCTTTTTCATATTTTTTGCAAATTTGTTCTGGTGAATCATGAAATTTGTTATATTTTTCATCTATTCATTCTAAAATATTTAACAATAATGATGATTTTTTAAAACATTTTTGTCGTTTTTGTAAATAATCTTCGTGTGCTAATTTAGCATCATATTTATTATCTTTTAATCTTTTTATTTCTCGTCTAATTGTATTGCGATTTTTATGCATTTTTTCTGCTATTTTAGAGATATTTGGTTTGCCATTTTCCTTTTTCATATAATCACCTGCTAATAAATCACTTAGCATAACTCTTTCTTGAAAAGTAAAATGATGTTTTGTTTTATCCATTTTTATAAAAAATCCTTTCTTTATATCGTACAAAACTAATTATATAGTTTTTTGTTATTTTGGGCGAGCGGTTGATTTTCTGAAATTTTGTGATAAAATGACTTACAAGTTAAAAAAGATTTTGAGGTTCTTTCAAACAAATTTGGGAACTTTTATAAAATTCTTCGCTTAACGCTTAGAATTTTTCCCAAGTATTTTGAAAAGCGCGGCAAAAGTTTTTTTAAACTTTAAGTAATTTTTCACAAACTTATGAAAATCACCGCGAGCCCAGATTAGTACAATATAATCACAATAATAACATATATGACTCACCTCCTTTATAAAAAATATTTAAAAATGCTTGACTTGCATATATATATAATTTCAATAGATCTTGATAAAAAGTTTCAAGATAAAAGAAGGGAAATTATATAAAATGAAAAAACTTTTAAGTTTATTAAGTGTACTAACAATTAGTGGAACTGCTATCTCAACAACAATTGCTGCTAGTAAATATGAAAAACAAATAAATAATTTAATAAGAAATAAAAGAGAAAATTATAAAACAAAAATTGTTATTAAAACAAAATGTGGAATTTATTCTAGTGGAGTTACTTTAAATAATAAATTGTATTTTGGTTCACTTGATCATAATGTTTATGAATATGATCCAGCAACAGAACAACAAAAAATAGTAATTAGAACAAATGGCATAGTAAGATATTCTGGTGTTATTTTTAATAACAAAATTTATTTTGGTTCATGAGATTATAATTTTTATGGATATGATCTAGCAACAGAACAACAAAAAATTATTTTTACAGCAAGTAATTGAATTGAGTCTTCGAGTGTAGTTTTAAATAATAAATTATATTTCGGTTCACAAGATAATAATGTTTTGGAATGGCAACCTTTTTTTGGACAAATTTTATATAGAGTAAAGATTTTTATATTGAATTGGTGTTAAATAATTTA
>DWMF01000345.1:0-15449 GCA_018244815.1 Parelbella polyzona | reverse complement strand
TGCTTGCTAAGCGTAGTACTGCGTTTGGACATCAATTCGCCCCAACAGAGCAGTGCATATAATGGAGTTTCTGGATCTTCCCTACATCATCTACTCCGTAGGGCCTAATGTTGAATAGGTCATATTATGTTTTGTTAGTTTCCTATTACCTGATAGAGCTCTTGTTATAAAACGGATATTATTTTTGTGAGACTTAGAGAAAATTTCCCTTTTTTACTTCGAATCAGGCTACTGATAAGAATGATGATGGCCCCTATTCAGTGATTCTATCTACATGCAGTGCCCCAGGATATGTGCGACTCCTCGAAGACACTGCTCGATTTTTAGACTAACATATGTATCACCCACTACGTGAGCGTACTTGCACATTGCACATAAATATGCAGAGAAAAGCTCGCCAGATTCCCATTTTTCCATAATGTTCTTGAGAATTAATATGGGATACAGCCATTTGCCACATGATCGTTATTGTACACTATGGCCTTATCTCTTCTCCGTGTGTAAGGACACGGGTGACCGTCAAACAACTAGTGAAAAGGGTGATAATAATTTTTTTATGACTAACTGCTAAGTATGTATCTCAGACACAACTGGACGAAGCGGTGGGATCAATAATAGAACAGTGAGTAAAGTTGCCAACCACCTGCCCAAGGTACGAAACCATTTTAAGCGTAACATGAAAAATTAGGATTATTATTCAATGACAAACAGATTAGGAATTACATTAAAATATATCTGAAGCGTCATGTAAACATTAATCAAATATCCAAAGCAAATAGGCACATCGGGACTTTCTAAGCACAACATTTATTTTCAAATCTCTCTAACCTATAAATCAAGTTTAGAATTACGACTACCCTTAAAGTTGAACAGCTAAATAAACTTCTGATTTTGAAAGTTCAAGTCCGGAAATTATCAAGACCGTTCCGAAAGTTGGTAGTTGGCACGGCACGTGTCTTGTAAATCAGGCTTGTTTTGAAATATATTCGTAGATAATTGTTGGTGTTAGAACTGCTTTCCAAACCACGCAATTGAAAGTTTTTGAATTTGCCAAACCGTTCAAAATTTGATTGGCACGCCAAGTCTTTTAATATTATCCTATATAATTAAGTTTGGGATTGCAGGTTAATCAAATTGATTGCGTAATTGCATGCTCAAGTATGAAAGGGTGCTCTGCAGTAAAATTTAAAATTGGCAACTTGGCAATTGCTGTAAAGTATCGTAGCGGTGATAAGGCGGCGCTTGGCACGACAAGTCTCGATAGTTCGTTAGCTGGGGCGCGAAACGTTAATGTTAACACATTTTCCAAGCGAATCAATTATGTCGGAACGTTCATTTCCCAACTGTCACGATCTTTCATTGGAATTCATACTTCGTTTTTAAACGTTTCAGTAACCCCTTTGATACCTCGTTAACATATATATTTCAAGTATTTTCAAGTTTTGAGTTACAGACTTAAAGGCTTATACGATGTAGCGATGAGTTTAAAATGTAATTCCTTTGAAAACATACGGTTTATTAATTTGCTGTTGTTCATTAACAAGTAGAAATCGTCGTGTATTAAATAAAGAAATATATAAATTTAACGTAACAATTATAACTGACTGAAATTTTAACTAAATTGAATTTAAAATAACAATAAGAAAAGTACATTTAACTTCATTTACAAAAATGATTAAATTATTCAGTTTAGGAGCTACTGGAAGTTGTGCCTATTATAAATTTATATAATAACAGGTAGAAAACGAATTTTTGTATATTATACGCATAGACAAATATGTGTGTCTGGCTTAGATTTATAGACGAGCACACCGTTTAACGGATCTCTGCGACGTTTACACGTGTTAACGTTTTAATGCAGATTTCTTAGATATTCATTTTGTTGTATCACGCTGCTAGACGGTGCTGCAGCCCTCTTCACATTTAAGATAATTGTTATACATAGGTATTGTAGTATAGAGAATAGTTTCCATAGTAGTTTAATTAGTTAGTCATAACGCTACGTAATGAATGATGTAATCATTGATTAATGAACGGTCATCGTCATTTTCTGGATTAGCAGATTCCTTGCTAACATTCGTTGAGTTCGAGTTGAAATCCAATTCGGCGGGTCCTGTACTATGGTGATTAGACAACTGTTTAATATACATACACATTTATAAATCTAAATACATACTTATATAAAATAGTTTGACATAGAACACACTTTGCTCATCAAGTCACGTTTAGCCCTGGTTGGGATTCGAACGTACGACCCCAGGCCTTATTACTATTTACGGTAATTACACTCTGGACTGAAAATCAATCAAAGCACTAACCTAATTCATTACCTCACCTGTATAAGCAGTGTTCCATATTACTAACAACTAGTAAATGCTTACAAAACATCGATATTGCCATAGATAACAGCAATCAGTATGTATGTTGTTCGTATACCAGACATTTCTGTGTACTGGGGCAGGCGTGACTTTGCCACTGTTCTAAGAAAAATTTTATAAACATATCATTTTTTAACGTTACAGGAAAACCTGGCACGTATCGGTGCATACTGGTCTGTTGATACAACGTATTATATAAGTTCAATGAATTTAATACGAAACTATGTGTCAATCAAACAGACAAGCAGAGAGAGAGAGAGAGTATCTAACATTCGCCAATATGATGAAATTACATGTGACCGGCGTATAATGCTACAGAAATGCTGGTAAAAAAAAAAATTTTTTTTTTTTTTTCAAATATAGAGACTATAAGTGGAAGAAATAAAGTGAAATGATAAACAAATCAATAGTATGTTGGAACACGTCCAAAAGAGCAATTTGTTGTGCTTCAAGCGACCCGTATCAGTGCGCGTGTCCACAGCAGGTAAACTAACTTGATCGCTTAACATGCAATGTTGTAATGTGTCTCTATTGGGCTACAATAAGCTGGGCTCCTTCTATGCCTTTTTGGAATCGCGGCGACTTGTTTTATCGCCAGCGAGAACGTTTATATGATCGGCGATAAAAGAGCGCCGAGAGTTTATTTCACGTGAGCAATTACAAAAAAGCGCCGAGAGCTTCTCTTGTGCGACCCGGCAGGAAAGAGCACCAAAAATTTTTCTTTTGCGATTTCCAACTCAGGTTGGCCATTATTTCGCTTGTGTATCAGCTGGTCTTCACTGAAACAGCGTGGAGGAATATGCTCTCGAGGTGAAAACTCCAGACAGGAAAATTACAATTTTATATTATGTATATGGTTGTAACGTTCATTAAATATATCAATAAAATTAATATATCTTACTGCTGTTGGGATGGAGATCGCAGAGCACGGATTCTACCTGCTCTTCTGCCTGCAGACGGTCAGGGCATGTAACTGAGTAACTAGAGCCTCTTGTTGTATAGCATGGTGTACCACGGACACTTGAGGTTGTCTTATTGCAGAGGTATTTGAAAGCTTTTTCTTGAAAGACTTTAAATTTACCTAACGTCCTTTAGTGAATGTAATAAATGAAAACTGTAGTCTACTAAGACAGTGAAAGTGGCCATACGTTGATATTTTTTTCGATGTTCTCTAAGTATTTTTTAAAACGATACACGAAGATTAGTTAATGCACTAATTTTGCGGTTATTTCAGCATCGGTATTTTTTTTCATTCGGTATTTTCTGTGGATATACAACAGGAGTGGAAAAACAAACTGCGCATAATTGATTCCATCGCCGGATTTCAAACTCGCATTCCATAATCTGTGGCGCAGGTACTCAAAGCCCAAGGTCTTTGATACAGTCAATATTTTATTCGGCAAATAGGGTATGATAGGCGCTTTGCGTTGCTCGCTACATGATTAACTACCCAACCGTGACTCCGCTCAGCCCACTGTTTACCTTTCAACAAAAAAGAGACAAATTTTTCACTGCGTACTATTTCGAATTTCCCTATCCACAATTCTATTGATCACAATGCGATGAACTAATATCGATGAAGATTTGCAGATATTTTCAGCATATGGAAAGGACACAGCCTATTCACAAGTACTTTTAAAAAACCAACCCCTAAAAGAACCAAGAGACGGATGGCAGAAGGGAGTTATATAAGTCTCCGAACGAGGTCGAGGGTAAAAACTAGTTGAGAACATAATGAACTACCAACAAAGCCATGGTCGCATGTCTTGTGATATGTCATTTGGATGACAGACAGATAATTTAGCGGTTTTGAGCGGTTACAATCAGAATGCTGTAACGTGATAGCAGTTTAAAAGAACCTTCAATTTTTTATTCTTTTCTAGTGGCTAAGATTAGTGACCAGTATTCTAGTCGAAAAACATTTTTGTTCTATCTCTAAAAATATTATCCTGTCTGAGAATGGTTCGTAAAAATTCGTCTTTCTAATTCTTGCGAATAATTGCTGATGGAATGCGATGCAGCAACGAAGGTAAGCAATGGCTTCAGTTTAAGGACCGATTTCTAGATAAAGTTTATTTCAAAGTTGCAAAAAAATATGAGCTTTACCGTTTGATATGGCCAGTCTTGGTGAATTAATACAAAGTAATGCCGTGTCGTGGGTATCAGGGTCGCATGTGGCTATTCATACAATACAACATATGAAAATTTGCGCTCTAGATCACTCTAGATCTATAAAGGTAGAAATATTTGGCACCCGGTGATCACTGCTCACCCCGTAACGAATCTGGCGTGAAGATGTAATAATAACAAACTTTTAGCAGTTTACGAGTGTACCAAGCAAAAATGAAGAGATAAACCTAGTTTTTAAGAACGCAAAAGTTACTCTCTAAAATCTCCAAGAGACAGCCATGTTAGTGGCTTGACTTGCCTAACTGCTTCCAATGAAGTTTGAATTTTCGTAACTATAATCTTTGATAAAATAGTAAGTTGAATTGGCTAATATACAATAAATGAGATTTTGATAGGTATATTTATGAGTGCTATTATTCTATAAGTGCATATTCTTGAACATAAAGTATTTATGTTCACGATGACGGTAACGATGCACGTAAATAGGTATATACAATGAGTGACTTAGGTCCTCGATTCATCATTTCGGGTAAGAACCGAAGATTTACATTCTTATTTAGTGAATATGAGCACAGATTAGTAGAGTCACCTTTTTACTGTTTGTTTTTAGTAAAGCTAGAGGTGCTTCGTTCAGGGTTTATTTAGGTTAGTTGAAGACGGAAACCCCGGATTCAAATCCTGATGCGAACCTCTTTACAATAATTGCGCGTTTAAACATCACTTCACTTGTTGTGACGGTGAATAAAATATAGCAAAGAAACCTGCACAACTTTGATTTCTTCACAATGTTCTCTAAAGCGTATAAAATGTACCAACGGTCACTTGCGTGACAACACGTCACCAGCGTGACAGACTATGGTCTTAATTCTTCTAATTGTGAGAGGAGAGTCGTATGCAACAGTGAAATGATAGAAGGGTGAAATAATAATGGTGATGAAATACCACCAGATATTGCCGACTCTTGATGGACTGTTAATACATGAATTCGGCACGTCAAGCATCTAGCTTTGGGTGTTACCAACTTGGAATAATTATGAAACTGTGTCATAAAACTAGAATCTGCTCTGAAGCTGAGGATAGATTTCTATTTATCTCCTGTTGCACGGAAAACCTTACACTCGTACAAAAAACTCTTTTACACACACACAAACACACAGTTCACATGCACGCACCGTTGGCCACACAATGGGTATCGCGTGTCGCCAAACAATGGGTAAGTTTGTTTGATCGATTGACACTCAGAGATATTGTATTATCTACCACTAGTTAGTGCACGTGGGTTCGCTTAAGACCTAGCATTTAATTAATTAAATCGTTTTCAGTTCATTGTTGTGAATTAGAATTATACGAGTATATTATCTGCATATAGTACAGATTTAAAGAACGAGTATAAGCAATAAAGTTGGTAGAGGCAGACCTAGACGTACATATGTACTTCGATCAAAGCGGGAATGTTCTAAAAGCAAGCCGGGTAAAAAGTTCCTTTAACAGCTGAGCATATATTACGACTTTCATTAATGTAAAAGAGAAACAAATATAGCTTGACTACAGTGCGTAGAAACCCTTAGTCTCAGTCTAATCTTATGTGAAACAGGTATTACAGAATATGTATATTGGTATGTTTTGAATTTTTAATATATTGTAAATTAAACGTTACGTAAACAACTCCTTGGACGTGTAAGATTTTATTTGGTTCTCGAATTTCTTTCGAAATGCTCATGATTCCACCCTCACTGTAGATGGATTGCGGATAACGGTGACGTCTACATTTGTATATTCGTTTCGTATTCATATTCGTTTTATTACAAAATCTCTATTAGTATTATCATCGTTTAGTTGTCAAAATAATATGATAATTTGTTGATAAATAAATTAGCCTTGCTTGGAACTCGCCTTGATCATATCTTTTAACATTGTTTTAACGAATCATTGATTGTTTCAGAGTTTCTATAAAAATAAATAATACTCTAGTGTTTGGTAGTTCAAAACAATTCTGGTTCGACAAGTCCATTTCTATATTCAACCTTTGCTGCGATGGCATATAGACATGTAATGCCAAGGTTAACAACATAATTATTAAGTTATTTTAGATAAAAACTTGATGGCGAAAATAGTTAAAACTGAAAAATGTAGCAACAGTACATAATGGATATTGATCTAATCAAAACTCTTACTACGAGAATGGTTTGAGGCTGTTTTGGAAGGCGCTCTAGCTCCAAAAATCCACTTATTCCCTTGTTATACATATTTCAATAAATACCATAAAACCAAACTACCGGCGAGTAATCGGGGAGGAGTTTTTTCAATACACTCTCATTTCTTCTTTTTAATTTTAGATATAGACAGCTACCATCTGGGCTGTCTTTATCTATTACGAATCATACTAATCCAATACCTAAAAGTGCGGTAAAAATTGGGCACTTAAGCAATTAAATATTAGCATCCCAGGGTACTTATGTCGAAAACTTACAGATAATCTAATTTATTCCTATCTAAATATAGACACTGCTTGTTCATTGGATTGGCTGCCATTAAAACCATACCATACCACCAATAGTTCCCAATGCCGTGACCTCGGTACACATCGTGGCATATTTGCATAAGGAAATATCAGGTGAGGAGTATTGTTGATAGAGTTTACTTTGCACTATTCCGGAGAGTTATGAAGAGTTTCGTCACTTTCAGCAAAAAGGTTACCCTAAAATAAAGCTGAAAGCTTGGCTAAGTAGCGACAATTGCAGCCAAAATTGACTCAGTCACAAATAGGATAGAAGTAAACGACTCTTACATTGTTCTCCCATTCTACAACTTTGTAAAATTGTGTGTAAATCATTGTACATTAGGAAGTAAACCCAGGGAGTAAATAAACCTAAGGTGATGTAACTTCATTTGTATTATGTATAACGGTCGACTTGAGTTTGGTTTAAAAATTTTAACACATCTTACAGGCTACTCCGTACATTCTAGACATTTCTGCTTATAACTTTAAAATAATAATACCCTCGTCATTTCTGTTTGCTTTGGAATTAATTTTACATTAGTAGGCAGTTAGTCTCCTTACAGGACATGGAAAACCTATTTTCGTAATTTTCAAAGAAGGTGAAAAGTGGACATTGTAGGTGGAGAATGTTAAGATGTTACGAAAACTCACCTCGCTGCCATCTTGCTGCGCATTGCACTTGCTGATGTTAAGGGTTCCCGATATGAAGTCGTTCTGCACGTCCACTATCAGGAATGCGCTCACCGGACGCACGATCTGCACAGAGAACGTATAAGGATGTCACTCTATGCGTCAACAATACTTCTGTCAATTTAAATAGCTGGGTCTATAGGCAACCATTGAAGATAATAAACATACAAAGTTAAACGATGTTACATGCTAACTCTCGATCTATTTTTTACTTGGGTCTATCTTATAGAGTTTAGTTCTTTCGATCGGTGGTTGTACTTTCTCTATCACCGTTTTCAAGTCCCTTTAGTTCAACTAATATCGATTCACATGAGATAAGCGAATGAATAACTTCGATGCATTGGTTCCCACGGGAGGTTTACAAGAGGTGAAAGAACTAACCACTTTGATCCAATGGTTCCAACAGAAGGTAAACTCTTCTTTATCGATGAACCCGTCTCCGTTTTTGTCAAACACCTGGAAAACGTGCCGCGCCCGCTCCTCTGGCAAGGGATAGATGTGGCCTTTGTCATTGCGGAACAAAGCTTTACAGATCAACCGGAACTCGTCTAGATTCAGCTTCCCATCTCTGTTGGGAAAAGCATAGATTTACTTATAGGCGAACAGAATGCCTTGACAATATTACTCGATTGAAAATGATGGTATTTAAGATCTGAGTGTATTACAAGCGCAATGCAAAAACACTTGACTCCTGTTACAAATTGATATCTATCTCAAACATAAATTGAATCATAACAATATAACAAGTAACAACGTGTCATAATGACCTGTTTTTTGTATCAACAAAAACTAGTATCAGACGGTAGTTCAGGTTTGGGTTTCGGCCGGTACTAGAAGAGGAGCTGAATGTTCGTTTACGGTTTTGGTTGCGATCGGAAACGAATAGAATCTTTATTGAGGATGGAAAATTCTAAATAGTGACTCGGAGTCTGTGTCTTTGCCCAGTGTATCGCAATAGGTTCACCACCTATTCTATGAGACGTAAACGTAACTGGTGAAACATGGGAGTGTACTACACTCCTCCGCCTAGCCTTTCGGGTATTACGGGCGTGATGTTACGTTTTATTTAACATTATAAAAAATACACATTATAAATAGTTTATTTTCGCAAATTGGCAGAGTTTAATAAAAAGAATCATATTATTTAATCATTATTTGCGCCCATTGGAGCAAAGACCTTAAGACGGCGAGTGATAGCGAGATGTAGTGAATCAGGGTTTTTAAATTTCCTCTTGTTAATCATTTGTGTGTTTCATTATTCATCAATCATAGTTTCAAAACCCAAAGTATTCAAAATAGGTTAAATTGGCCAGTGGTAGCATCATATTTGATGACATTGACACAAGTTTTTATAAAATACACAAATAGATTTTAACAATGAAAAAAGAGAGTAAAAACTCGGATCAGTAAAAACAGTGCTGCAGTTATGGACTGACTATAGGTATATATGTAAATGCAGGTTTCTTACAATACATCTGATCATGTTTTCAACTGTGTCGTTAGCAGTTTAAAAATGGACAAAAAAGCTTGATCAAGGCCAGTGTCTATTCATTTTATTACAAGAACTTACAGCAAAAAAACTAACTTACAAGTGTATATTATATGTTCACAAACACACAGACTAAGCAGACAACATGAAGGCAGAACAGAAAATATAGCAGTTACATGTGTGAGTGAGACAGAAACAGTGCTTAAAGGAAATCAAGTTACATTTCTTTACTAATAAACTCCATATTCAATGGTGTAATGAATAATTTTTTTTTAATTCCTAGCAGTTTGGAAACCCATTTCAAATTAAGACAACATAGCCAAAATACTTCATTACATCTTAAATAAATTAACAAAGTTATTTTAAAATTATTACAGCGAAACCAAATTTAATAATCTGCATTACTTTTTTTTTGATAGTTTAAAAGACAACCATTTAAGAAATTTATAGAGATTAAAAAAAAAAAGTCATCGAAGTATGCACAAAAGAATAAATATACAAGCAAAAATTATTATTAACAAAATTAACTAACAATCCATTTATATTAAAATACCCAAGCTTTGGAAAGTTCAGTTTTTTCCATATTGGAACCCAGAATTTATGGTGTTCTATCCAATTAATGTAAAAAACATTTATCTTTAAAATATCTCTTAAGAGTATTTTTATCCAAAATACTAACAATTCTGTAGAATAATTTTAAGACAAATTTCAATATTATAAGTCCATAATCAGCTAACAATATGATTATTATTAATAACCGAATATTAATTGCAATTGATTTTTTTAATTTATAATTTATCATACTTTAATAGGTGCAACATAGCAAACATAATAAAATATAAGATCTCCATCATATAACAGATGTTAAGATTCACACTATCCTGGCAGATTGTATAATACAGAGAAATTTTATATAGTGATTGATAAAAAATTAAATTTTGTTACGTTCTTTCATGTACTGATACTCTGCACAATTAAAATCATGTAATTGCAGAGCCATTTTGATAAACTTGAAAAAATATATTTTGTGGTTTAAATTATCCGTAAACATACAATATATAAATTATACCAAACATACAATTTTTAAACGTAAAACAGTTAGTGACTAAACATTAAATTTTGTATTGTACTTGAAATTAATAATTTATTTAAAAGTAAAACACCTTTATAACAGAAGTAATTTTAACGGAAGTAATTATTTTAATTTCCTATCCAACTGTAAAAATTTGAAAAATTCTATATCTGTAAAAAATAAACATTTAAGTACTCTATAAAAGCAATGTAATATCAAAATGATTTGCAAGAATTAAAATTATGTTTGTCATCTTCAGAAAAATGTAAAAACTTTTGAATGTTAGGTTTCAGCTATATTTCTATTTACGCAATTGATTAAGGAAAGTGATAATTATATTTTAAGTGATAATTATTAATTATACATGGAAGTACTACGAAATTTTCAAATTATTATTTTTTATATGAATTCGAAAACCATACCCATCTTTGTCGAATGTTTCGTAGCACGCGTCCATATCGAACAAGCAATCTTCGTCGACTGGGGAACCGCAAGCAACCTCCGACATCGTTGGTTGTATTGGAATGAACCTCCCGCCCAAATCAACCCTATTTATATGGCAAGCGAGCATCGCGAAGTGAGTGCTTAACTACGTTCCAAATTCAAACTGTTCACCGGTAAACAACGGATATGTAGACGTAAGTATATTCTAGAAAGTAAACTTTTGAAAACGTAACCTTTGAAAGGATACTTTTATTCAGATTTTCTGAAAATAATATGATGAAATCATTGTACTGCTTAAGTTCAAATGTGTACAGGCTAACTGTCCATTTGATGCGTCACTGTCATTCGACAATGTCATAACTGACATTACTGACTCACAATGATCAAGTGTTTTGTTAAACATATTTGTCTTATGTACATACAGAACAATTTGGTTATTATAACTAAGAAAATAAATATTCCATAGTTTTGAATACATTTTTGTCATTAATATAATGTTATGTTATTAATAATTTCTTACCCGATCCTAAATATTAATATAGTGTTGTTAATAATTTTGACGTTTTAGAAAAAAAAAGGAAACTAATGTCAAGTCCCGCACGACCGCGAAGCGTCATTCGTATTTTCATTGAATCTTATTTTTTGACTTTATTGTGTGTTGTGATGGGATATAGCGAATCAGTTAAAGTAAAAAAATTTGCTAAACTTTTTTAATTTTTAATAATATTTACGAAAAAAACGTTAATATTTTAAGTTT
Organism: Parelbella polyzona; assembly: GCA_018244815.1. Lineage (NCBI taxonomy): Eukaryota > Metazoa > Arthropoda > Insecta > Lepidoptera > Hesperiidae > Parelbella > Parelbella polyzona. The sequence goes on along the minus strand of DWMF01000345.1, from coordinate 3,989 downwards.
TTGTAAAAAACACTAATAGCCGGCGAAATGGTGATTGAAAAAGTGCATGGCTTGCAAAATACAACTATGAGTCTGAGCGAGCGGTTTACGATTATGACCGCGGAGTACCTCAGACGCTCTGCGAGGCCTCGCAGGCGGGGCAGTTTTGGATACAACCTGGGACCTAGGTACACATATTATGTGACCAATCAAATGACCCTGCGAATGCAACAGGCCTTAAGCGTAAGTGCTACAAAATACAAATTTCGCCCATACCTACATCTTTTATATTTTAATCTATTTTAATACTTCGAACAATTGGTACATTAAAACTAAAATAGGTTAGCTACACGACGATTGGAGGTTTTAGAACTGCCATAACAAATTGTTTACTATTTAATATTAAATATGTCGGAAGCGATCCATTTTGGACATTAATATTGTACAGCAAGGTGTATGCTGTTAGTGCTATCTGTGAAGTACATTATCATTGGAACTCAACAGCTTAACACAAAACACTTAAGAACAATTTTTTTTATTTCTCCTATGTCACAAAAAAGTAAAAACTGGAATTTTTCGACTTGAGTGTTGTTGTTCCATAAATGATGCAATGTGATTCAGTACTTTCCACATAGATTGATATTTACGATGATGATGATGTTTTATATTTCAGCAACCACCAGTAAAAGCACGACTTGGTATGCCGGGCTTGAGGCGATTTGGCAGTGATGGCAATCTACCAGCCCTACAGCATTCAAATAGTGTTGATAACATTAATCAGTTCAGAAACAGGATCCCTTGGAGACAATCTAATGGCAACTTGAGGTCAGTCACTTTTATTTATTAACTTTCCTTTCAGTATCCTAAAGTATTATAAGTAGGAGACTTGCACACCTTAGAGTTTGCCATTATGATTTTTAAGGTCAGTGAAGTGTCTATGTTTCTATATTATGTTTTTTTTTATCTGTTTATGTTTTTTAAATTTTCAAGGTGAGTGAAGTGTCTGTCAATCCACATTTGGCCAGCATGGCAGATAGGTAGTGATAGCTTAATGCTTACTCCATTGTGTTGAAACCTTCAACAGATCTTAATAACTGAACATAATCAATTTATCGTTTTGATTCTCTTATAACAGTAATAATAATAATAATTGACCCATTTGTCATTCCACTGTTGGAAAATGGGTCTCCTCTCATATTGAAAGGGATAAGGCCATAGTCCGTCACGCTGGCCAAGTGCAAGTTGGGACACTTCACACACCATAGAACATATTTTTGTTTTGTAAATTCTGAATTGTGCATGTTTCCTTACTATGTTTTCCTTCACCGTTAGCAAAGTGATGTTTAGACTTAAAACACACTTTTGTAAAGAGGTGCGCACCATGGATTTGAACCCAGTACCCCCAGAGTGAGGGGCTGAATTCTTAACCACTAGGCTATCACTGCTTTATATACTGCTTATAACAGTAATGAAAGTTAAAATTGGAGAGTTATGTTCACAGAATATTATGAAATACCACTAATCTAATCGAATGCTAGACAAGTTTTTTCCTGTTTATGAAATAGAAAGTATAGGATTGTTATTGGATGAAGTTGATCAAACCTGCCAGAAAATGGTCTTCACTTTAGTGATTGTTGAAGATTACTCAAAGGGCTCAGTATTTATGATAATAGAACCACTAGACCACATAGACATTTATTTTAGTGGAGAAAGTTAAATAAAATCTGAAAAGATGAAAAATTTAAAGAATGTTTTTCACAGCCAGCTTATGGATAGGTGATCACTAGTATTCTGTATTTTATTTGTTGTGATACTATTATTTATATAATTGTCTTTTGTATTATACTTTTGGTGCATTTATAAAAACTAGTTATTCTGGTTTTAGTGTGTGACAAGTTTTGATCCATTATAGTAAAAAATGAAAAATAATTCACAGCAGGGCGAGTTCAGTCAGCAACCTTTCTCGTGCATCATGGCATGGTCATGGCGGTACTAGACGTCTGGCTGGACGCATCGGACAACTCAGGGGTAGGCTGAGGTAAATAGTCACATCTTCATCTAATACCCAAGTAGTTATTGTGGAAAATTTAGAGTTAATACACACCAATTTTCTACTAGTCTAAAGTATGTATATACTTTTCTATTATCTAAGGCTACATCTTACTTAATTGAAGACTGCTTTTACTTTTATGTTTCAAATATTATGATCTTTTCTACTATCTATTACAATATCTAGTAGTAGGCTCATGAGCTTCATCTCTTCAATTTCAGCATAACAAGTGCTTGAAATGGAAAAATATTATAGTTTGAACAGTCGTAATGAAACAACTAGTGCAATCTAATCCATAGTGGAGTATCTGAAGAATTTGTTTTGCCATTATAAAATGTTGCGTTCACAGAGCGATAGGATGGAGGCAGGCAGGGCGGCAGCAGACAGTAGGGCAACCAGCTGGGAAGCTGAGGAGGCCGCGTGGTGCTGGCAGGGGGCGGGGACGAGGTATGTAAACGCAGATGTAAACTAAGTATCTCACCATGATGTCACAATAGGCAAGTGAGGGCGTCAAAGTCCTAACACACATAGTAACATCACATAGTAAACTGTGATAAAGTATAATGACTTAGCAAGATTACAGGTTATAAAATCGAATTTATGCATTCATTTTGCAGGTGGTGTTAATCGGAGCCAACAGTACCGCCTGCAGCAGAACAACAATCAGCCGAATGTAAACCCGCAGAACAATATCCAGAAGAAGCTAAAACCCAACCTGTTGGTCAAAAAAGTTCCAACCAAAGAAGAGCTCGATGCGCAACTGGACCAGTACATGGCGACGTCTCAATTAGCGCTGGACAAGGAATTAGACGAATATATGCTCAAAGGCGCGCTGATGGACTTCGAGTGATTAGTATGAAGCGTAGGCGTAATCTTAATATAGAACTTTTTGATCTACAAATCTTTAATTAAGTGTGGACTGAAGTGATACTCACGCTGATGAAGTATGGACTTCAAAATGGTACATGCTTTGTTTGCATTTTATAGTTTTAAGTGGATGTGCGAAGATTTTAATTTCTGTTTTCCAGGCAGAGAGCATCAAGTGTTAAATATACACTAAAAGTGACATTATAATTATGTCAATGTCATATTTTTTCTACTCAAATTAGTGTGATATCAGATATGTCGAGAACTGTTGACAGTCACCAGTAGTAGAAGAGTCGATCTGTCCTCTCTCTGCCTCTGTAACTGTTGAATGGGTAAGTAATTTGCTCTAATCTCTGTCTATTCATTTTTTACATATTTCACTTATGCAGCTTATCAGCCTATCTGATAACCATAACATAACCTCTGCTTGTGTTGAAATGAGACGACTATGATGTCCAATATATTTATTACTATTATACTGCTGTAACACCTTGGTTTTATGTTGAAACAAATGTTTTTAAGTTAACTTTTCAGTAGCATGCATTATAATAACTGTATGACTTAAGCCTAACAAATATCATCCATTATATCACCATTTTCTTTGTTCATGATGCTCATATGTTTCATGTGTGAGAAATGTATGGAAGATACATATGTATCTAGTGTACATTGTCAATGCGTTATTTTGAAATTCTAGATACATAGAAAAAATTATAGTAGATATATCACACAAGGGGCTGTTTGTAAAGCATTCTAACAGAGTACTGACTTTGATTATGTACCTTTTTCATCTAGATAGGTGTGTTTTGGTCTCCTGCATCCATGAACATTCATATTGTATATTTTCTCTGTTATTCTTAAGATCCTTTCAAATGTATCGGCTCAGAAAGCAGAACAGATTCTGTAAATGTTCAAAATAGAAAACTAAGAAATTTGTATAAAGACGATTTGTACATTTCAAATGTTTTATTGCAAGAAGATGCTTGATTGCCACCACAAAACAATTGATATACAAAAATAGACTATATTGAAATAGACATGGTTCTATTTTGTGTATCATCATGTCTCTAAGAGGTAAGTAAGCAGTAGAGTG
>DWMF01000344.1:0-15456 GCA_018244815.1 Parelbella polyzona | reverse complement strand
AACACTTTATTCTCCGCTATTAGGCACGGGTTTCATCTTAATATGGGAGGATTTAAGTGAGGAAACCTGCAGATCTTAGAATTTATAACAAATAAATTTCTAAGGTTTGTGAAGTCTGCCAACGAGCTCTTGGCGAGACTGTCCTTAACCCTCTCATTACCTGAGGAGACCCGTGTTCTAACAGTGAAATGATAAAAAAGGGTCGGAACGGAGCGGATGAAAACATTTGGGATCATATTCCACCGATTTGACGAAACCCAGCAAACGGGATAACTTCACTTTTAAAAATTGTCTAGAACTGTCAGTCGCACATGTCGCAAAGTGAGTGGTACGTACCAGGGATTCGGACAGTAGCTGTTGAAGTCCGATACAAAATTTACACCACTAAACTATCATTGTTACATTTTAATATTAACTAACATGTAATTAACAAGCACATTTGAAATCGGAGATAAAGCAGACGCCATGGCCGAAATCGGTCGGACTATTACTTACACGTAATAACCACAGCTAGGAGATGCATTCCTCGAAGGTAATTTAATATCTCAACATTATCCACGAAGATACAACTTAACTTTCATAAGATAGATCTGAATGCTCTTTAGTACTACACCATAAAAACCACACATGACTTCCATTATTATAAGAAACAAAACGAACTCACTCTACGTATCTATTTCTCACTGTCAGTCAGTCCACTGCTGCACATAGGCTTACCTTGACCCCACTCTTTTCATCGCTAATAATAAAAACTATAAAAATAACAGTAATAAAATAGCGTGCGTTACAATAAATGCGTTCGACACGAGCCTGGAGCAAAAGTAATAGCCAATTTAAGTGAAGCAGCTAAAGAATTGCAGATAAAGTTATGAAATATGGTGGCATAAGGCGAGCTTTTTATCAATACGATCACTAATGGTGGTGGAAAATTATAGGTGTGGTTGGCGATGGTGTGAAGACGCAAACGGATGCCTCGTTATAAATAATTCAACTAGCTATTAATAGTTCATACATTCTAAAAAAGTTTTAGCTTCACTATATTATTCGATGTTGTTAGCATATGAATATTTTTGTATGAGCGTTTTAAGCTGGTACATTTTACAGTAATTATATTATCGCTCAGATTGGTCTTATCAATTATAACATTACTATTTAACTGTAAGTAAGGCTGTATAATTTAATTTTGTTGTTTAATTGATTTCTTAAATGTTTTGATCATTTGTTTGTTTATGTAATTAATGTTTTATAAGCCTCATGAAGATACTGTCAGAGAGTTTCATAACTAACGGGTCTGGCATGTGGCATTTGAATTGTCAAAATCATCTCATATTACGAGGACACGGAATGCTATTATTATTTAAATTTATTTACATCTCATTAACATAGAGTTCTCTACGCCCAACTATTATGTCAAGACAAATGCCTGCCCTTGCTCTATATCTAATATATTAGCATTCGATATCGTTATAACAATGTGATTATTAATATGATATACACTTAGAATGTCTCGTATTGTTTCTATAATTACCTACAATTTATACTAGAAGTTTTGTATTGCTGATAATTATTTTTAAAATCTCAGTAGTTACTTGCGTCAGTTTAGATTTTTTGATCACACAAGTATTAGTTTACATAAATCGGAACAGTTGCACTGATAGGAAGTAATCTCTTTTTGCGCTTGAATTCTGGATTCGCTCTTTCAGCGCGAAATTGTATTTACTTTATCTTCTTACATGGAAGTATTCGACGTGGTAATAATATTTAAGTATATTTTTTAATAATCTGAATTATAATTGTAATATAACATATCTTGCTGAATGGAGTTTTCACTCCATTTTCGAAAATATAAGTAGTGGTACACAAGTATATTCACAAGAAACTAGCGCTGGTAAGTCACGACGTCGAAATACTTTGCCACCTAGTCGATCATCTATTGTTCAGTACTAAATCGGACTAGTGCGGCTGACAATTTTAAATCCCAAGTTGCGTACCGCTCATCGTGTTTCTCGCCAGTGATGTTGGAAGCGTCGAACCAGTCACGCCACTCGCTAGAATCATAGCACGAAAATCCAGCTACTCGTATAACTGGACCGGGTAAAGCGATACCATTGAAACAGTTTAAGCCATAATTTTGGCAATGGCGTCCGATTAAATTGGATCTAACTGCTATATCTGTATCAAATTGCTGTATTCAACGGCCATGACAATGTAAACGTTCCTTTATCTTCACATACAGCAGTACATGCAAATCCTGGTCAATACTCACCCATACATCATTGTTGCTCTGACACCGTGGATTAGTTTCACCAAATACGGCTGATCTAATAAGCGGTTTCGTTTCGTACTGAACTGTATTTGGACAGGCTTCAAAAGATTTTGATACCATTTCTAACAATTCTGCTTCGTATTTATTGTACATTTTTAAAATGCTTCTAGTACCGGAATGTATTTGTAATGTATGTAATTTGACGTACATACATACTTTAGAGTCATCTACATCTACATGCCGAGTAAACTTATTATTATCTAAATATGTATTCGAAGACAAGTTTAACCGTAGGCTAATAAATGTTCTTATATGCATTCCACACGCAAAGTCAATTTGAAGCAGAGCAGTGAAGCGAACAGCATGCCCCCTGGCTTCCTGATTCCATAACGAATACTCTAACAATCTTTGCATTTTATTTCCACAATTTTTAAGTATTGCTAGTGATTCGATAATATCGGAGTGTAGAGTACTCAACAAGTTTCCATTTACGTCTGCTCCCGAGGTACAGATATTATCGGGAAGGACGAAATACAAAAAGCATGCAACACTTTTTTATGTAGGTCTACTGTTAGTGAGCACGATAGTATACTCTAATATGCAAACAAAACAATGCTTATAATATATTTTAAATTCAAACAAAGTGATAATATATATGATTTTGTTCGTGCAACATTATCGGATCGTCTTTAATAGTATTTTGGGTGTCAATCTATGTACATAATACATACATAGATGCTAGAACAGCAGAGCCATTTTATTTAAACTTGCTGTTTGCCCAAATGTCTCTTGCTACGTCTAAATGTCATTTAAAATCTTTATTTCTCAATGTATAATGATGTTTTTTATATGTCATTTAACATTACGTGTAAAAGCGTACTGACGCTGACTGAAAACCACTGGGTTTTCTTAGTGCTTTCCAATTATCTTATAAATATGGTTGTGATAAGTTGCGATAAGTGTGATAAGTCGAGTGGTTGCAAGCGCGATTGTTGATCGAGAGTACCTGGGTTCAAATCCCGGGTCGAGTAGGTACTATTGGTTCTTCTAACTCAGATAGTAGTAGTAGTAGTCTAGTAGATATTTCTAGTAGTGGCTAGAAGGGTGGATCTGTGCCCGGTGTAGGGCAAGAGGATATACCACTCCTCTGTTTACCCCACCGGGGACTAAAGGCGTGATGTCACGGTTGAATAGATATGGCGCTACAAAATCGAAATAACAGATGTATATATATACATGATGTTTGTTATTCGGTCTCTGCGTAAAGCGATATTATGGACATCTTTTATGGTCTACTACACTACCGAGTAATGCGCTTGACCTAAAACATTTGTGAGTACTCTTACTGTATATTCCTTATCTTAACCGTTGAACTAAAAGCAAAAACGAATCACTGTATCCGAAGTATCGTTCGTTTATAGTAAATGTGTGGCTATGTCCTAGCATAATATAGTGGGGATGCCTCGTGTCTACCTAGTAATAATGTAAGAATGCTTGCAGTTACCACCAATCATTACGTAATCTTTATTTTTATTTACCAATCATTGTGTTTCATAGCATGTTTTGAACTGCGTGTTATATAAAACAATTGACAAAGCAGGAGAGCTTCTTACGTTGTTAAAATGATGAATTATATCTAAGATCTATATTTTGATACTAGTCATAATCAGTGGTATTATGCCAAATATTCCTCTGAACACTGAATTGAGTGTTGGTTGAATATTAATCGTTTTATCATTTAGGCAAATTTTCTATTAATATCCTTATTTATCCTTTCCCGCCTTTTAAAAATATGCGCGCGAAAAAATGTACTCTGTTTGGGAAAAGTGCACGAAGACTGATTAAAAGTCTTTTAATTCTTTTATAGTAATATTTCGCTATAATAACTATTACAAGTAGTTTTTTCGCTTTGTAAGTTATCACTTTGCATCTCACGAACATACAACATGTATCTCACGAAATTCGTACGTGTAAGTTCTGTTAGACATCTTTAATTATTGAACAGACGTCCTTATTTTGATTGTGTCGGTACAATGTGTCACGTCCGAAAGCAACAATATGAAATAACTGTCTTGGTTATTAAGATCGTACTAAGAAAGTACAGAGGCATGTTAGTACTAAACGTTTACTAGATTTAGTATGAAGATAGATTCAATAGTTCTTAGATTATAACTTTATATTTTCTTTGTTTGCGTTATACGACAATTATATTAATACCGCGAATTCTACCACTTGTTTATATATTAAACACAGTAAATAAATCTTTTAAAGCGTTAAAAACTCTCTTCAATACGTCACGTTCATATTGTAAAGGTTGTTTTGCAGGAAAGTGCAAAGCAAACCACTTCGCTGGTTTACGAAAACTGCTTAATTGAGTGAAACTTTACGTCTTAAATCAGTGGACGTCACAGTAGATTACACAAATCGTATTGTTCGAATCAAACGCACCGAGGAATGCCGGCCGGGCCCAATACTATTTGAAAGTGGCGCGAAGGGCCTAATTTGTCTGATGTGACAGCTCTGAGAATTTAGACAAGCTGTGGACCACGTAAGTTGGACTGTACCGCAGCTGTTTTGTATAAGGTGCACGAACAGCGGGATGATAAATTGGATAATTAGTTTAGAATCACGACGCTGTGTGCATTGTCCGTATATTTTCGAAGCTCTTATTGCAACTGCGTAAAGGTCACATTTGATTGTCTGTGTAAATTGTACGTCAGCAGGAGCCATTCTCTGTGTATTCAACGGTAGTTACTCACTGTTGTTGTTCAGGAAGAAATTAAATAAATTCTCACTCCTGATTGCGTAGCTCATTATGAAAGTATTATCCTCACGACTTGACTTCTGATTGAATGTTATGGTCTTAAAGATAAACGAGTCCAACATTTCATCTATTGACAAATTTGCTTTTCCTTCATGCTTTTGTTTATTCTTTGAGCAAGTCCTATTGTCGTTTAATTGCACCAGTTTTACACAATTAGGTGCTAACTCTTAATGGCTATTTGAAATTTAAATGCGGTATCAATTAAAAGTGTCTTTTTAATTAACTTTTTTAGAGCAACAGTAAAAAGCAAAGTGAAATAAAATTGTGAAAATCTTATTCGCAGTAGTCACAGTCTCAAGGCTGAACGCTTCGAGTAGACAATTAAATGCCACTGCAGCAATAAGTTTGAAATTGGATCCGGGATTCTTAGTAGCAAATATAGTAATTTTATTCCATCTGATTGAAATTACCAATTCAGAATTAACTTAGGGTGAATAAGGTATGGCTTTTGAATTTTATCACTGCACGACTTCTGACTTCTCCGGCCCTTGGGAACTAACAACATGCGACCATTCGGAATATATTGTGTAACTGTTAGTCTTGAATCCAGAAGTTCGGGCTCGCCCTGTAATGTTAAATGGCGCATAATTGCAAAATGTATAATGAAAAGGCGAGCCCTAATGACACATATTAATTGGGAAATGGTAACTTAGACCCATATTAAGAATTTATTTAATACCTATAATAATAATATATATTGATATATAGAAAGTCTTTTAAACTTGCACTTTAAATGGAATATAAAGTATGGAAGTATGGACTATTTAAAGTAAACCTTCTTCGTAAAATGGATTTCGGTTTACTTTTTTAATGCTCAATTTAAATTCAAAAAAATGTTTTAATGACGTATTCGCCCTAACTTTCGTGACTGAGCTCAGCGTACAGTTGACGCAAGATTGTACTGGAGACAATGGTCAGCTCGGTGGCCGCTGATTTGATACTCGGCTGAATTATTTTCGACTTATAGGGTCACTGACAGAAATATTTACGTGGGCAGTATAGCTGGCATGTCAGCTATCGGAACGCCTATTTCGTAGAGCTTGCTGATACTCGTATTTTGAGACTCCTGCCACCTGATATTATTAAAGTCAAAAAGGTATTGTCGGTCGATAAACATCGGAAATAATTTAGACTCAAATATTTACGGGTGTTTGGATTTTGTTTGATAAAACACGGTATCGAGCTTAAGTCGACTCATGTTTATTGCTTGTCGAGCGGAATTGATAGGAATAACCTAAACAAATAGATACTGAACGTTATGTGTGGTATTTTCTGCTTATATTAAAATAAGAGTATCGTTTATAATAACCGTTGTTTATTGTTAACTATTGTTTACAATTAATTGATCGTGCAGTATGAACAAAGCGGCAAGCTATTCCGCGTCTCACTGATTCATCTCTCTGCTCAGTTATGCGGAGAATTGTTGCAATTGTTAACTAGTCATATGATATCATTAGTAACAAACATGTATCAACAGGTAGCCCGGTATGTTAAATACGTCAACATACCGCAGAAAGGCAATTGACTCTGCCATAGTAATCATATGACGAACTTTCTCAATGATTTCTATATACATTAACATGCCCATATAATTTCCGAGATGATCATGTGTAAGGTAATTTAAGATGCGATTTGAGCGCCATTTGCGGGTCGTTGATGACAGATAATCAAGGGGATGGGTTTTTTAATTTTGTTTGGTGGGACAATAACATTTGCACGGTACTACAATTTCAACTTTAAAATGATTATTCTACTAAATAGCGAGTTTATTTGAGATGATTCTTATGTATTTTGAGGTTTAAATTCAAGCATTGATTGTTAGCAATATAGTTTGTCAGTTGTGTGATTTGCGATAGCATGCGATGGCATGGCCATATCTACGATAGGTTGACCCAGGTTATTATTAATTATGAGATTGGGTTAATTTGTATTCAGCGTGTGTTACATAAATATTGCCTTCTCGATTCGGTTTGTATATCTGCTATTTTTCTATTTCTTTTTTTAGTATATCTCGTATCCACAAACACTTACGGCGTATGTAATCATAGATCTATGTAAGGCTTTAGTATTTCCCTTAGACCGTTTCACAAATGATATTATTCATGTCCTCGAAATGGTGGCAGGAAAGTTTCTAATGTTGTAAAAATTTCCGAAGGAATAGAAAACTATAGCGGGCAAGTTTAGCAGTTACTTCTTTCGTCAAAAACGATGATGAAATTTACATTAGAAAGTAGTCTGATTGCATTATTTCTATGCAATGGTGTCGATTATATTTCTCTTTAACTTATTTAGATAGAACGCAAAATGAGTACCTTTACCCTCGGGCAGGTAAGTACAAAACAGCCAGTGATTTATTCGACTAACGACTTATTACTTCCTTGTACGTTTAGATAATATAACTCTCTGGTGACAAACAACAGACGGCGGTTAGCTGCGGTTCAGTGTTACGTTGCGATTGGCAGTTGCGCAATTGTGGTTTATATACCTACTAGACGCAAAGTGATGGAAAAGGATAAATGGACTTGTTGACGGCAACACGATCGCAAAGGTAGACGACTATATTAATATATATTTTTTACATAACATAGCCTTACTAGAACCACCAAGGAAGTTAGCTGGGATATGCCCAATTGTATCGAAACAATTTTGTGATGTGTTAAATAACTTATACATTAAACCCAATGTTTAAGTAGGATACATAAAAAAGTATATTATGTTGATTTTGGTTTCTAATAATTTTCGAGTATTCTATATATAGAGCAGGTGAAATATCACCGATAAGACCGAACTTGAATATCCGTGCATCCTTTGGCTGACCTCCAACAACGGCTGCATCAACAAAATATTCACAGAAAACAATGTTTAAACGAGGGTGAGTTCTTATGTGCGGTACATACTGGATTTAAAATAATAATACTAATACACTGTTTGTGTAAGAAACCAGATTATGCCCTTTCATTTTAAATATCCTCGATTAAAGTATTTTGATCTCTTTTGTTTTTGTTCATAAGAATAATATAGCTCAAATTGACTTTATGTTTGTTAAAAGTAGTCATATGTATAAGCTGTAGTAGCCAATTATGGGCTCGGAGCCCCTTGAATTTCAACGATCCCCGATTTATCAATTTGTACTCCACTATAAAACTGTTTACTTATCACAATAATGAAGAGGTTCGTGTATATTCAAACGAATTAGAATAATTTAACTTAATTAAATTCTAAACACAATAAATAACCATTTTAACGATTATCTAAATGGAAAAAGCGGTAAAGAGTGAGATATAACAAGGCTGAGATATATGTAAATAAGCACATTTATAACATGACAAAGTTTTAATATAGAGACAGGTGCTCCAAAGAAAGGCAACGCGGCAAGTCGCGTAGGCCTTGATAAATGACATTTAAATCGCATATCGATATTGAAACGAAACGAATTCGAAGAGTTGTAACATTACAGTTTTATATGCGACAGTTCGGAGAAATTGTAAAATTAATTTAAATTTTTCTTTAGCTTTTACATTTAAGAAATTCTTTCAAATTATTTGCAAGTTTTTATTATTATATTTCCTGGTACATCTCGGAAATGTCTTTAGCCGAACATTGGCTGTTGGTTCTCTTAATGGGCGTAATTAATGAAAAAAAAAGATGGTTGGAGAAACAAGATATTTTGTGAGAAAAAAAATGATTGGAGAAACAAGTTATTTTGTGAAAAAAAAGGCTAGCAGTGTACACTTCAGCCATTAATATTTATATTTTTCTGTTTTTGATTTCATATCAATATTTTCTCACTTTATATTTCCTATCATTACACTTATGTATGTATGTCAATCCGAACTCTATACATTTAATTTTGAACTCTATATATCCAAAGAACGGCCTTAAGGAATTTCTGCATGAGTTGTATCTTATCTATAATAATTTCCTTCCTATGTGGTTATAATTGTTACTATAAAGATTTTACTTTATCATAACGCATAGTCTTTTAACCTTTAGTCAGCTCAAATAGATAGCAAAACAACGCGGTTACTCAGCCCAGCAAACTTAGCGTCCAACGGCCCACCTCCTTGCATATCGTGCTTAATGCACTATCACTTGTCAGTTGATATTTCATGCGCAGGTCTATCACGGCCGGAATGCGTGCGATAGTTGTCGGCCTCAGCAGCGAGCGAGGACGGTAGGACGTGATCGATCTGTTACTATTACGTGTTACTGAAAGTTTATCCATATGCACTGTGAACGAATTTATGTTTCCGTGTTCATGATATTTAGAAATGATTGTAAGTGGGGAGCAAAATTTTTAAAGTTTTTTTTTGGTACCAATTTATTTTATACATACACACTATTCTCCTGTCATCGTCCACTGCTGGACATAGGTCTCTCCAATGGCACGCCACGGAGCTCGATCTTCTGCTCTACGCATCCGACCACTGCCAGCTACTTTGCGTATATCGTCACTCCACCTAGCTGGAGAGCATCCTACGCTACGTCATTTACTCCGCTTTTACATATTACAATGTAATGTGTATAGAAGAACAGTTATATACATATATTGCACAAGATACAGAGTTTTAATTACATATTTTAGGTGCATTCTTTGAAATCGCTATAATTAAGTACGAGTACGTATTGCTTGTACTCATGTTATTTGTCTTTATTATTAATAAACCAATATGAATAAGACATAACATAGTTAAATTAAACAAACGTAACATCACGCCTGTAATTCCCGAAGGGGTAGGCGGAGGAGAGTAATACACTCCCACGTTTCACCAGTTACGGTTAGGTCCCATGGAATAGGTGGTGAGCCTATTGCACTTATTAGTATAAGTTAAATTATCTAACAATAACTAAATATACACAATTCCTTTGTATCACTAACGCATTCGGTGCACGTCGTACGCGCTCTATTGCTCGCGTGATCGAGTCGCCATTGCTGTGGCGCCCGAGTGTTATGTTGAAGTTTTGACAAATGGCCAGTAACCAAAGCAAACCTTAATTGTTTTTAATAGCTCAACACGTGATAAAAAGCCCACTTGTCCAAGCCGTCGCTCTATCATAAAGATTATCATTATTCAAAATTAACTTGCAGTACCGTTAATTGATTTTGTCAATAGCTTTATCTGTTAATGTATTTATAGTATAGGAAATTTGTTATTGTTTTTATGTAGAAATAATGAATAAATATTTTATAGTGTAGAGTGTTTATGCGTGTAAAATGTGTGTTTCATAAAGTTTTTATTGAATCGTTATCGATTTTATTACAATCTATTTCTGGATAAACTTATCTTAGCTTAAGTGCAAAATTGTGTTCATAATACTGACAGAATTATTATGTAATTCACGTTTACAACTGGAATCTAACAGTACAGTGACCTAATTAAAGTTTTGATATCGAAATTATATTGGTGTTTCTAATAATTAAAATCGGTTTGTGACTATTTATTGAGAACTTAATCAAAAATGCAAATCAGTCTTAAACATTGATAACATCTAACAGCCGCAGTTGCCGTTTAACGAAATTTTCTAATTAAAACCAAAGAAAATTTAAATTCACATAATAACTGTTTCTATCAAATTAACATTGAATATGAATATTGGTAGAATATATCAACACGTCTATAATTTTACGCCTGTATTAACTAAATACTGTCGTTTTGTGTAACTTCATATTATTATATTGACCTCATCAGCATTCATATGTGTACTTTTTAAAGTTAACGTTATTTTCTTAAAGTCATGACGACTTATCTACTTCACATAGATATCTATATACTATACACCATATTTAATAGGGTTAAATTTTTATTTCCTAATCCGTTTAGTAGGTACATTTACTGAGCTATTCAGTATATTAATAGTCAGTACACATAGTGTATGATACGGTCCGTCATGCTATTTGCAAATGAACTCGTTTCAATTTGTGTGCTGTTTCCATATCCTCGGGCAGTTCGAGTTTAGCATGTTTGTGACTGCTTCTTGTTGTATCAATATATGTAGTCATGTTAGTGCTGTACGAGATGATGGTATGGAAACTGCTGACTATTTATAGAATGAGCTCTCGTAAATAAGTAACCTCATCGCGTAGAAATTTACAAATCCGGCATACGTGTATGGAGAGACTAATGAACGAAGGAGCATGTCAGATGTTTAAGAATAGAGCTGTTTGGCATTCGGTTCTCCCTTTAAGGGACCCGGCGTGACGCTATAGTATTCATATAATGTAAATAGGTAAGGTAGAGGTTAGTATTAACTATATTGTTTCAATATTAAAATTCAAATGTATGTGTGGAATGTGTGCAGTAATTATGTCTTTAAAAATTGTAACGGCTAGAACAGTTCCGATCTACCTGTTTTTGTTTAATGCCTACCAGAAAGAAAAATGCACAAATGCCCAGTACAGAAGACGATCTAACGTCAGTGGTAGAATATTGCATACATTTCTGACATTAGAACGCGTTGTAGTATTCTGCTTGCAAAATTACTGTCTACTTAGAGGACTACAACGCACCAAACCTATCTAAGGTCGTTGCTCTTCGTCTTATTTGATGTTAATTGTAAGTGTATTGAAGTTTTATTTACCATCTGAATCCGAAAAATATTTAGCCGAATAATGAATCAAGATATACTGCACGCTTTGGTATCCATATATTTAGTTAAGTGCTTGTCAACTAGTTTTTAGCCATTTTATATATATATAACTATTGTTATAAGTATTGTAAATAAAATAAATAGGATTTTATCCTATAATATTCCCAGCAATAATAATACTAATAGTTTAAAATAAACGTTTACTTATAGCCCGTTAGTAAACAATTTCGCACAGCATCTTTTTCTGCTCTAGCGGCACTTCATTAGCTCTTGAATCAATTATAAACTTGAATCTTCTACTTTAATTGGACATAAACGTTCTAAGAATTTATGATCTCCGGTTTTAAAACTAAACTGAACTGTCGCTAGAAATCGTGATGAATTGAAACGCATCAGTGTGGCTGCTATTCCATCGCGGCGTCTCTTTTCGTCGTGTCTATTTTTATGATTTTCCATCCTTGTCTCGTACGTTTTGAGGGTCTTGATTGGTACGTCAACCTGTCTGTGATCTGTGACCGTGTTCCAATGAGAAGCACGATTCTGTGATGGAACGCCAATTTAAACTTGGAATCGTGTGCCGCTTGGCCTCACTCGTTACTTTACAGTAGATTTAACTAACTATTAGAAGTACTATGTCTAACTTTATAGCATGACTTTGGATGGAACTGTTAGTCACAAATATAGCTAAAAAACCTTCGTAAAGATTTTATAACTTTTATGCCTCTCGTTTATACACAACTGCATGATAAACATTAAATGATAATTTAACTTTTGTAACGGGAAATGTACAATTTTTAGTGCAATATGTATATAAGGCTTTAACGCTATGTTCAGTCTTTATTCGACTGATCCTAATAATAATACATACCATATATGTCCACGGAATATTCTTCTCCTACTAAGGTTGTATTCTTTGCAAATATTCTTTTATACAGCTACTTTTATCACTTTCAAGTCTTATCTGAGCAGTTTTTTATTTATCTAAAGATGTTGAAATAATATTCACATTATTTGTCCTTTGACTGAAATATGTCTCCTTAGCAAATTAGAGACCCGGTGACGTCCCATTTATTTTTCTTTTTTTATCAGATAGCGATACTCGATTATTGATTCACCTTCCTAATATTGACCATGGGTTCTTTACTCTACAATTAACTGGACTACTCATTTCTTTTTACATCTTTTTTTAATTTTTTTACAGCTAGAGTAACGTTTGTGCGAAATATTACATTTTAAATTACTTACAATTTCAATACTAGCATATATGTATGTATGTATATCATCATCACTTGATTTAAAGTAGAGTAGGAATATGAAAAAGCTAACAATGTATTAAAATTGTCATCAATGACGTTAGTAACGGTATTTTCCACGTTTGCTTTTGTTTTGTTCCAAGTTCATTGTTCAACGTACGTGGATTCCAGCTTCTGTACATTACTTACATTCATAGATAATTAGTAGTTTAATTGCGTTTATCGCCGTCGTATAAGGAATTTGGTATGTTTAAAGTTAGTCACATCGACGTAAGCAGTTTTCCAGCGATTTTATTTGGAGCGTATTTTCAAAGAGTCTCACGTAGTGCATGCTCTGTAAATTACCTTTAATTGAGTATATTTTACATTGCTAATTGATTGAATAATAATATAACAAATTAAATAATACGTATAGCCTGATTTATGAAGAAAAAGTTTTCGCCTTTAAAGCTTACTTATTAAAGCATGTATCGTGTATTGTAGACCTTTTATCGCAGCCCTTTCTGAAATAATCATTACGTTTTGTATCCGTCTCTACCACATACAAAATTCCGAGGTCGTTCGCTTCTATTTACGCCGATAAACACGCGGGGTGTCGTCTTGTGATATTTGGCCGTATAAAAGACATCAACGGGTGCCGCTGTTGATTGACCGAAATGATTATGTAGTGTTCTTTGAATTGATTTGAAAATAACAAAACCTTTGATTGCTTATTTGAGATAAAGAATACCAATAGTACAATAATCGATTCATTATTTTTTATTTATCCTTCTTATTTAACAACTTCTTTTTCTTTTTAAACGTGCGTTTTAAAGATTACAAGTCACCAACTGTAATGGTGAAATAAAACATTGCAAAGAAATATGCACACCTTCCTTCATCATAATGTCCTGTTAGGTTTGTGTAGGCTGTTAATCCGCACTTGAACAGCGTGGTAGACTTTGACAATAACGCTTCTTTAACGGTGAAACGATAAAATTGCATATGATTACGGGTTGTACCGAGTGCTGTGCTGAAGGTTTAAAGTATTTATTTGAATTAAGTGTATAAATGCTATACAATATGTTCTAAAACATAACAGTCTAAATTTTAGTTATAAAAAAAATCAACTTTGATACGCAAATTTAAGCAACCTTAACGTATATTATTATTATAGATTTTATTTTTAGTGTTCCACACGTAGGTTCGCCCGATTTTTAATGACTTTGTTATTTTCGTGCGTTGAATACTTTTTTAATCATATATTATTTTAATTATGTGGGGTGATGGCAATTGAAAAACAAACGACAAATGTGATTCCAATAGAAATATTATTAGTGTCCCATTATAGTTTATTTTACGTATATTTTAATAGGACGATTAAAGCAAACTGAAACAAGTTTATTGTCTGTAATATCGTTTGATTGTACAATAAATAACAAGTAACAAAGCAACCTCGCAGTCATTCGGCATGACGAGCAAAATTCAATTTTGATATATCAAATCCAGGAACGTATCTGGACGTTTAGTAATTCGAACTGCAATCGTTTTTAGCGTCTTCCTTTGACATTTAAAAGAGCAAACTGAATAATGAACCGTGCATAACGAGAAAGCTAACGATTCTTCGCTAGAAATAAATGTTACCTGTTCCTTAGGTAGGTACATATATCGCAGGTAGGTATTAAGCAAACATACCTACGGCTATGTAGGCGGTAGGTATTTTCTCGGTCGCTTCTAGCAAATACCTTTCAAAGCTACTCACTTTGCTTATCTCGGCATGTATTGCGGAAATTATTTCGTGATTCGATGCTACGTACTATCTTTATTGTTATTAGACACAGCAAGAAACATAATTCCACAATACGCTTTGAGCTCAACTTATCGACTGAAGCTCGTGTCGGAGGCGATTTAGGCGATAGTTGGCGGTTATAGAACCGGCAAAGTGCAGAATATACCGTAAAGTACACATTTACTTTACAAGCAAAAATAGACCTTACGGTGTTTGTGTAAACGTCAAATTCGCGTGTACGAAATATCTCGTCGTACTGCTTTCCGTGTCATCGATAAAAGACAATGACAGCAATCCTCAAGTCCCGACATCGTTAATAAAGTCGTTATTATAAGAGAATGAACCAAATATAGGTCGAAAATTACAGGTACACTATTCGACACCAATGCGAAATATACCTCTTGTGTCTACAACACGCAAAGCAATTCATTGTTATATATACCTATATATATATAAATGCCAGAAAATATTATTTAAGTTTCAATATTCGTTCCAATAAATACAAATGTATCTATCAAAGTTAATCGAATCATAGTGAGGGCAGATGCGTTAGCCGGTGTCTTCTTTTTGTGGACCATTTCTGTTTAGTTGAAAGCAAGACAAAATAAATTTCCTCGGTCCCGTCCGGCGTCCTGCCACAAAAGGTGCATCCCGCGGCTTCTTTGAATATAGCCGTGTACCGTGTCGGGATGCGCTCGCTCCTCCGCCGTACCTCAAGGCTTTCTAGTAGGGTTGACAGATCAATTTATTTTGAACG
>DWMF01000343.1:0-15458 GCA_018244815.1 Parelbella polyzona | reverse complement strand
TGCGTAAATCGTCACTCCACGTAGCTGGAGGGCGTCCTACGCTACGTTTGCCAAGTCGCGGTCTCCACTCCAACTACAAACTTATTACAATTATAGTGATGTAGAAATAATCAAATATTCCAAATTTAAATACTGGCCGATATTATAACATGATATTTAGTATCTGGGTGACCGAGCTTGGCTCGGACTTTTTTTTAGATACGAATTAGTTGCGTCCATAAAGGGCTCCCAATAATAGCTTTTGCTCACAAGAAAAGGAACTTGAAAAAAAAAGAAAAAAATATCGGACTGAAGACATCTAGACTCGAACCGGGGTCTTCTGGTGTCTGGACCGCCCGATATACTGAGTTAATATAACCTTGTGAATGGTGGCGAAATTTACCTTCGTATTGGAATATTAGTGATGCAGTTTTTCATTGCCTAAAACAGGGACAAAGGACGTTTTCTAAAAATGATACCTAGCTAGATCGATTTATCGTCCCCGAAACCCCCTACGTATCAAATTTCATGACAATAGTTGGAGCCGTATCCGAGATTCCGATTTGTATATATATATACATATCTATATACATACGTTTAACCAAGAATTGCTCGTTTGAAGGTATAGAGAGATATCGGTCATTAATTAATTACATAGTCTATGCCCGGTGTTTGGCAATAGACTCAGCGCTTATTCCGTTGTGAGACGTTACTGCAACTGGTGAAACGTGGGCGTGTACTACACTCTTTTGCCTACCCTTTCGGGTATTACAGGCGTGATGGCGTTTTAATAGATTGATTTAATCTTAAATATATGGATTTTGAGAAAAATATGTTTTTTGACGAACCTGTCTTTCAGTATTTACGTGGAATATTATTATGATATTACAGTAACCAATGAGGGCATTTTATAAATACCTAATCATTATTTAATAAATACCTAAGAATAGAGATGTTAGAGTTCTATATTGTTGATGATTGATGTAGATGACATGGTAGAAATCGGAATAAAACAGTAAAACGTTGTAATTTAAAGCAAATATTTATTTATTAAATTGGTTGGTATTGCGGACCATTCGTTGCATACACCTTCACTTAATCATTTTCAGATGTAATTTTAAGATTTGTCCGATCCACGTCCGGACATGATGCTAGTGAAGTAGTTGAACAGCTCTTGCGGATTATATTTCACGAAAGATCCGAAGGGACCCAGCAGGTTGTTAACGTTTGATGTGGAGGTAGCTATATTGGTAGTGCCAGATCCGGAATCAGGCTTCGTAGTCGTGGTACTACTGACATCTTCAGCTCCTCTACGAACTCGTTCCACTGATACACACTGTGCTTCGCTGGCCACGTAGAACACCAAAAAGAAGGCGATAATTACAATCTGAAATGAAAAAGAGCTTAGTGACATAATTGTCAGAAATTGGTGGACATACATATTTTGAAATTCTTTGAAAAAAAAAGAAACACACGGAATATACTAGTTTATAGAGTCTATTAATAGAACTGTTTAGTTAGAGGTAATAAAATAAATGATTGGAGCTTTAATATTTTACGTAACTTTTTCATATTCAATCGATTTTAAAATCTTAAATGCATTTTTACATTATACATTACGAATGTCTTAACAGTATAGAATACTTTACCGTTAAACGTTTCGTGATTATTTATACACATGATTATATATGTAACTCGCGGATTTTTTCGGGATGCCGCGACTAGTTTCGGACCTGTACGAGGTACTTCCTCATGAGCTCCCGCCAGACTGACTGGCCGGTCATATATGTATAATCAGAAGCCGGTACATATACATACAATCAGAGTAGAATACTGTTCGCTTACCTTGCTCATCATTGTTGTAGCTACTGAAACTGTTCCTGTGCCGAAGAAGTGGAAATGTAGCAATATATACTTCTCTGGCATCCTGTCAGTGGCAATGAAGTTATCTTTACAGCTGGTTCGAAGTAATTTTAATAATAAAAGACGTAATTATTGTAATTGGGACAATACTAAACGAGTCGATCACCCTGCGTTTCCTTATTATCTGGTTCAACATACATACGTACCTACTTATGTACATGAATGCACATGGATGGCTTATATATGAATAGAAAGAAGAAGGACTGTTAATAGGATTTAATACGTTTTTAAAATAAATCTTGTAGGGTATTAATCAAGTAAAATTTAGCACCGTTTTACATTATAATCTAACCATTTAAAAAAGTATCAAAAAACAATAAAACAAAATGGACTCCAAAATTAATATTAAATGTGAAAATGAATATTAGGTTAAATTTATATCAATTGATCCTTGCTCACTAAAAGGTAATTCTTCTCCATTAGAAGTTATCATCTTCAGTAGCAATAAGTCTCACGTATGTGGAGGCCTTCGTGACCTATACTTAGATTAAATCATTTAGTTTCTGCCTGCAGATTTTAGAAGAACATCCCACCTAGTTCCAGAGCCACGACCTCCTCTGCAGAGCTTGTTAACTCCCACTGTTGTCAGATCTTCGGCAGATATGACTACTTCACTGCCGATTTATATTGCTAACGTTTTGAGCACTTCATCATGACATTGGCTTTATCAAAATTTACACAAATACTGATTATAATGGGGTTCAGGAGTTGGGAACATTAGAAGTAATGGTCTTCTCATTATAAGTTCAGCAAGCACTTTATCCCGGTGTCCTTGCCATAGATTCATTAACATCATCATCAACCTTTTCAATGTTCCACTGTTGGACACCGACTTCTTCTCAGAATGAGACGGTTGCAAGTGGCGCAGACTTTGACGAATTCAAAGTAGAATCATTTTACAATTCTTTTATGGGAGGGGAAAAGATTTTTTCTTTTCCCCTCTCATAAGAGGATTCCCCGCAACTACTTAGTTGGTAAAAGTAATAATCAATATTCTACAAATCGACCATAGTTGAACGTCACCACGGTCATAGTTAATCTCAGTAAAGTTAAAGCCAATTCAATCTCTTATCTATAATTGAATGAAAAAAATGTTTGCGTAAACCTTGTGAAAAATGAATTGCTGGATACTATGAACTACGTATTTAAAAATGGAGAAACTCTTGTCATTTCTTTTATGTGCTATTGTAAGTTGCTTTAATTGGTTTTATAATAAAAAATAATGATAACAGTTATCATTCACTTTTTCTCTTATGTAAGTAGCAACGGGTGTGCCAGACACCTGAGAATATTAGTTTTGTTATTATTATAACACCGAAACGCCGAGTTTCCTTACGTGGTAGGTAGATAGTACCGAGTGTTTAATATCTCTACCGTGACCTGATCTAATGTGCTTCTTGTACATACGTCACTGTTCTTACACGCACGACTTGTCGGACGACGTTTCGAAGACTTCTGACGTGCTGTACGAATAAAAGATTACTATCTTAATAGTTTTGTATTTAAGGGGTATTTATTACATGTAATAATTAATAATTTTATTAAATTAATTATTACATGTATTTTTGTATGCCTGGACTCATATTTGGCACTTGGTGCTCTCTAGTCTCTACGTACCTGTAAGGGAGCTGGTATAATAATGTAATAAAAATGAAATAGTAATAGTATAATATCGACAACATACACTGATTAATCAAAGTATTCTTTTCAGATATTTTTTCTAGATATTGCACGAACTCAATCTGCTTACTTACCGCAAGGTCCAATGTCTACTGGTACAATAAATATCCGTTTAAATATCAAAACGGACACTACGGCTAAAGATAGTCATATGACAACCACAGAAAAACGGGGAGTAACAAAAGAACACAAAGGTCTCGGCCAAACCTTAGATGACGCTTGGACTAACTTTAAAAAAATGTTTAAAAAAGCCTTTGGGTAAATCGTAGCAACAGCGAAGAAACTGACAGTTCTTAGTAATTTAAGCACACGTGCATTTCAATTATTAATAAAGTTTGGTTTTAACAGTTTTTTGTTTCGGTTGTACATTGTGGTCTGTTTAGTATTTCAATAAATATTATTGACGTAAGCGTAACAGTTATAGAGTTATTTAGGACTAAAATGCTTTACCTATTATAATAATATTACATACATATTGGGAGTCAGAGATAGCCGGACAGACACGAGGTGCTTATAACAGCAAAGAAAGAGGATGACATAAATAAATGAATAAAAATAAAGACATGAAAAGATATAAAATATGACTAAATAGATTAAAATTTTGCAATACGATAGTAATAAATTCATAAATAAATAATCGTAAACAAATAGTCAAGTCTTCGAAATGTCGTGTATATATTAAGAGGGTGACGAAACTAGAAGAAGCACGATAGAGATATTTGGCATCCGCACTGCTTACCCCGTAATCGACCTGGCGTGATGACGACAAAGGAAATCAGTTACCAGCAGTAAGTATATCTACAGGCCGTACGCTAACCATCGCCTATTGTAACATAACATATTTTGTCGTTTGCTATCGCATTTGTACCACGAGTGCTTAAAAGTGTAAATCCGTATAAAATAAAACAAGTTGTTTGCATATTACTGTAAATTACCTCTCACAATGAGACGTATAATCTCGTCGTGAGATTCCCAACACTTATCCTGTGCGAGACCAATGTTCCCAGCTATTTCGTTGATTGACACTCGTGCGTGGCAAAAGCAAATCTACAGTATCCTGTTTATCCTTGCTCCCGTTGTAGTAGGAGCCAGAGCTTTGCATTGACAGCACTCGCTGGAATCCAGAACTCTTCAATTGACCATTGTCTTGTAGTACCAAAGTGCGAAGATGGACTATCGTCTAACAATCCTCCTTTATCTTGTAAGTATCGCAAATGTTTTAGTAATTATTGAACGTATTGTATTCGCAATTTTTATTTTTATTATTCTCTATTCAAAAGAAATCTTTGCTAGATTTAAGGTATTTTTTGCATACAAAGATTGGGCTACGGTTCCTTTTTTATAATTAAAGAAAGTCCGGAATGTATATAAGGGCTATTACAACTCATTAACCGGAAAGTGTTAAAGAAGTATTAAAGGTTTTGTAATATTTTAATTAAAATTGATATAGAAACTAAGTCAATTGTTTATTATTCTGACGATAAAGTAAAACATTTAGTATAATTATAAAAATTTAAATTTATATATAACTTGACAAATTATATATAGATCGGCACGTATATTTGCGTGTGGCGTCCGAAAACGGTGATTCTTTATTATCTATGCTCTTTTTTCATCTAACACTGTTCAAATTTCTTATTTTTTCGTATCCTATGTGGTAAATACTTTTTATTAATAGGCAGTTATGTATTTCAAAACTCGAACTTCAAGTAATTTAACAGTAAAATATGAATTTCAATATCATTGTTTATTTCTATGATATGACATAAATGACTAAATTTAAATAAATATTTTTCTTGTCTTTTGATAGTTTTTAACAATCTAGCAACAATAATATTGATACTAGCGTCCCTTTCACAGCTAAAGATAAATAATTCGGTTTGTAAAACATTTCTATCTGAAGCCGTTCTTCGATAATAATTTGTCGCAGTACCTATCATATACGTTAAGACATTCGCCTGTCAGTATCTTTAAAACAGATTGTGACGTATTGCATTGTAGAAAATTCAGACGCTGACTATGAAACTGCAGTCATGAATCTGCATTTTCTGTTTATATTCCATTTAGTTGGTAAACAAAGGATTTGAAACAATTGTGTATGACCCACTCTCATATTACATGACTCAGACTCATGTTATGATGCGTTCAAGGAACCCGATGGCCTAGAATTAGTTTAACAGTCCAGTTAATGTAGTGAGTGTAAAGGAAGTTGTGTGACTCTCCGTGTAATGAAATGATGAGCAAGAACGGTTTTAGCTTTTGCTGTGTGCTCCTGAAATTTTAAGAATGTTTGTATAACCGTTATTAATGCAGCGACAACAAGAAAAATTTTGTATTGGTGGCCAAAAAACTACAATTTATGTTGGTAATACTGTTAAAAATGATGTCTAAAATGTATGTATGACACAATTTAAATATTAACGCACTGATTACAGTCTTAAAGTACGAAGTACGTTGATACATGTGTAGTACTGACTACTGACCCAATTCGTCAGACTCGTTCAGACGTGCGGTCGACCTTAGCTGATCTATGATTGAATCGGCTACAATTGCTATCTGAGTATTACTTTATCTTCTATTTGCTGTAGTTAGTGTATTGGGCCATGTTGAAGAGTTGAATTAAGTTTATTTCTCAATAGTAAAAAGGTATTGTACAAGATACTAATATCTAGGACCGTCTAGTCTTTTCGAGTAGTACCTACAAAGTTATAGTATAAATTGTAAGTTACCAAAAATTAAGACCTCTATTAAATCTGGTATAAATCTAGTGCAAAATGTATAAATCTAGATCTAAGATCGTTAAATGTTATTGTAATTAGTCTTATCTTTAAATTAAGTGACTAACGTCCATAGTTACTGCATATTTAAACAGTTCGTCCCTAAAGCCGACGATTTGAATATAAATTCTTTGTACTTGCTCAGTAATGAAAATAAATGATGTGCATACGTGAAATTTATTGCTAAACCGGTGTCATTCTGAAGGTGAGCGGTGCGTTGTTAGCTTGACAATATTTGTATATGCAATTTTCGAAATTATTCGCCCTTGTGCGAGCGATGCATTAAAATTTTGAATTTGCAGATCAATGTTTATCATTGGTCAGTGTTATTTATAAAATCACGTGACTTGCAGTTCAAAATAAGTTGTATTGACCGTAGTGCAAATGTGACAGGTAGGGTTGGTGAATGAAGTTTCGTAATATTAAAATCACATTGATTTTGTTGTTAGCGTCCAGCTTGAGATCTTATAGTCTTAGTTTGACGAGTTGTTGGACAGTCTTTTATATCTATATCTATTGTCAAGATGATAGGACTGCGGTATTCATTTCATATTAGTGAAATATAAAAAAATTGCTATGAGGACATTTTTGAGAAAAAAATTATAATGGAATTTTTAATATTTTCCCCGAATGTTTGTATATATCACGACTGTGATCTACATATAATGTGTGTATGTATGTATGAGTATATGGATACGTAAAAGTAATTTTATATTCATTCATGTTTTCATCTATTACTGGACAGGTTATATCTTGATTTTTTTATTAAGAAAACTGGGTGCCTACAACTATTCATCATTACCTGTTGACTGACAGCATATACCGATTGATATTAGGTCCGTCCTTTGCTAATAATAAAGATAAAGAATATATAAAAAATATTCGAATTTTCAGTTGTTTGTAGCATACGTGGTAGCGGTGACGGCGGCTGAGCAAACCGTCAGAGCGAAGCGTGATGTGATGGAATCCATGAAGAACGCTTGGAGCGAGGTCGTGAGGACCTTCTCCGATGCGGGCGACGCGGTCGTGCACGTCTTTAAGCCGACCGAAAAAAGTACCATCGACAAAATAGCAGACGGGTTCAAGAACCTCGGCTCTTAACCCGTTTTTTGTCTGTCTACCTTCAGATTATAATCTATATCGCGGTTGATACGTACAAAAAATACAGCCATTACAATATAATAATAAAAAAATACTCAATTGTTTTATTAAATATCGTTATATTATCGTCTTACAATATTTACTCATCTTCAATATAAATAAAATGATAGAGGTTCGTCATTGTGCGCTCGTCACGCAAAGAGTACGGGATAGATTCAGTTCCATTTTTTTAGGTTTAATTTCTAGACGCTATAAACAACGTATAACGATATCTTCGTTTAATGTAAAGTTAGTAAAGTTTTAAAAAACGACAGTTTTAGCGAAGAGACACGAGCAAAGCATATTTTTGTCTTAAATATGTTTTGTTTCTTTCTCTACATAGAAATCATATTTAAAAAATAAACAATGCAAACAAAACCGCATAATATATTAGTTAGTGGGTAATATTATCATTAAAAAAAAAAACTGTTTTAAGTTTTTATATTAGAGTAGAGAGGAGGAGTATATATACTTGTGACCAGAGATGTTATACCTTTATCCTATACTATGTAATACGGGAAAACCCATGCAACACAATAAAATTAAATATTGATATTTTAAAAAACGTATATTCAAAATTCGAATGTCGCTTAGAAAGTCGTTCGAAATTCGATTTCACTTAGTCCCCAGATCTAGAACTGGTAATTTATATGTTTGTAGGAAATCACGTTAGTGGCCAGTCCACTGACACAGTTACGAGTCCGTGCAAAAGGGATTGTGTTACTTTACGCTTGATTACCTCTACGTATAACATTGCAATTGTGAATTACCGTTCGTCTGTTACCATATCAAGGAGCTATTCGTTACACCGCTCATAATTAGTATTCAAACAACATTACCCATACGATAACTTTGAGGTTATAATTACATATTTGAGTACATTCGTCGTATAACAAAAACCAGTTTTATTTAATTACGGAAAATTATATTATATTATTTGTTTAATATACAGAGTTTTATTCGTTAAAACCTAAAGTTTATAATAACAGCTCTATATAATAATAATAAAGAATGTTGATCATAAAGTGCATTACAACGTATGTGAAAAACGTGAGAATCGCAAGCGAGTCTTGTCGAGTGTTGCGCAACTACGTATGTTTATATGCAACTCTACACGTCACTATGGTACGCTGTAGAGTCTAATTGGAAGCCGACGCATTTGCCCACATCCGCTCCCGTTGGGCTTTCATTAAATATCTCTATCAGTTTATCGGTTTTCGGCTCCAATTTTGGCGCGGGACTTTCTGGATAGTCGGGTCGCTTGTCGTATTCGTATTCATCTTTGTGCTTCTGACGCGAGGGCAACATGAATATACCGCCTGTGATCTCTTTCGTTTTAACCTGTTCCTCTTGCTCTTGTGCCAGTTCATAATTCCTGCGACGCAAATCAGATATGTCGTACTGATAGCTCTCCGACTTGTGACGCTCTTTAAAGAACATGCAGTACGTTATCCACGCGACTATGAACAATGCCTGTAAAAAACGCCTAATTGTATTCCACGGTGGACAGTCTGTGTGAATTAAAAAAAAACGGAACTTACCAGAACAATAGCACAGATAAATCCAGCGATTAAAGTCGTCATTTTCGATAAATCTAGCGTTTATTTAGCGAACGGTTGAAAGTATGACGCGCTTATTCCAGCCGAGTACAGATTGTGACAGCCGCCGACGGCGCACGGACTCGCTGCCGTCGTTCTCAATTAAAGTCTTTTAGCTTGTGATGTCATTTGGATTGATTGGAGACGCTTCATTTGGTACAACTGGGACCCCTTTGTGATACTTTTATGACAATGAATACACCGTTGTTGAGGATGATTATAAAGACGTATCGTGGCGCTACTTGTAGTGTGGACTTCAACTAATCGTTTTCTCGACTAAAGACTGTTCGAATCACAAACACGTTTAATACCGTTTTCCTCTTGCTGTATTAATGTTACGTGTATATTGAGTACAACCCATTTTTGATTTTCTTATTGCACAATAAACTAATTAATGGTGTATATTATTTTAATATTGACATAAAATTAGTTAATAGACCGATTAGTTAATAGTTAAGAGCATGTGTTTATTACATCACACTTACTTGTGATGTTACTTAAGTGTTTATTCAAAATGAAATAATCCTATTTATCGGTGTCTGTTTTTTACAACTTTTTGAATAATAAAAGATAATTGACCGATAACGATACGAAAATACAAGACAGAACTTTAATTAACACATTATTGTCTATAGCTCCAATGGTTTTTGACCTTGAAGCTGATTCTGGCGGGTTGTTCGTTCAATTCCCATAAAGTTGAACGATATAATTATTATTTGTTCTGGATCTAGGTGGAAAATTTCTCTAAAAGAGTTTAGAAATTGGTGTACTTTATATGTATTTAGTAAAATATGCAGTCCATGAGCTGCCTGATTATCGTTGTCTATCCAGGATTTACATAGTTACAGGACCAATGGCCGTGTGGAGCTACCACGACGTATTATGAAAAAATATATAACATAATTTTAACCTTTGACGCTAACCACACCGCTTGTATGACCTTCGAGACTTAGGAAAGAATCTAGAAAAATATTTATTTGTGGGATTTTATCGTTGCGAGTTTTGAGAACAAACTTAATATATTTTTAAGTCGCCATATCTAAATTATTTAGACTGTGGTATAACATTGTCCAGTGTAAAATGTACTTAAGAAAATTATTGTTTACTATGTGCCTACTTACAAAGATACTACCTGTGTTTGTACGATCTAAATGGGCATTGATTAGTTTAACTATTAATTTGCACTTAGCTCATCTGACTTCCGCTGTATCATGTACACATACCTCACTGACTTTAGTATATGTGTCGTTCTGAACAGACATGTTTATATTCAAGTATTGCATCAGTGAAGGATGTATAAAATCAATGTCATCTTAAATATTTTTTCTTTTTCACAGATTTTGAACCTACAGTTAAAGAATATTTTGAAAAGACAATGTTATTTTAGCTTGCTTTATTTCACATCAGTCTCGAAGTTTGAGGATGCACAGCGAGAAAAAAAAATCTTATACATATGTAGGTACATATTTGTAATTTTTATAGACATTATAAAGTAAGTACTGTGTAAATGGTAGAGTGTATAATGTGTTAATGTATAATATATTAGTGTATAACATTAAGCTGTATTTTCGTAAGTCTTAATTGTTCCGTGAAGATTACTTAAACGATTTGTGTTTCGGTCCGGAAGGTGTTGTTGACTGTTGTCCATCAGTCGTTTATAATACTTACTGTATTCATACTAAAATGTAACAGCTAGTCCATCTGTTGATAGCTGACAGATTCTCGTACTGCAATCCGATCACCAATGTAATATTAGCTGATACTCGCTAAGTAATGAACACTAATTGATAATAGACGTATACCGGTTACAAAATCTCAATAATCCTTTTCTCAACGCGGTTATTGAACGCAGGTCTTCTTGCTCAGAAGAAGTTCTCGCAACCACTGAACCAACGAGGCAGGTGACTAATTTAAAAATCTATGAACTGTATTACCCAGGGCTGTTGGCCCCATTTAAATAATCCTTTTTTTCTTTTACAAAAAAAAAAATAATAAACCATGGCTATGTCGAACACTAGCATATAAAATGGATACATGGATAATATGTTATACTACTATCATGGATTTTTTCAATATATACCAATATTAATAAGAAACAATGTAGCGTTAAAACATATAAATATAACTTGCTGGAAGATACTTCATTATATATCTTGGACTTGACCCTCTTACGTAATGTCTTCTCAAGGTTCAATAAATAACATTTGACGCTATTCAAACTCGCAATGCTCACGGGCCAGCGTATAATACTGATAATTGTGTTTTTTTTATAATTCTCAGAATATACACATAACAATGGTAGGTATATACATACATATGTGTGCGTGCAAGGATTTATTAACACTTGCATATGTGTTTGTGTCGGTATTTAATTCGTTGCTATTTAGGAAATTGTATTTTTCCTTTTACTATTGTATTACTTCGCCAGGTCTCGTACGGGGTAGGCTGGGAGAAATGAATACTTAATATCTGTACCCTTACAGGCCTGGAGTGCTTCTTCTGCGTACATGCACGCCGATTATGGTATCGGCATATCTCGTGAACGCCCTGGTGTGATAATATAACTGATAATTTCATTCCATGATGTACATACGTACGATGTGATATTACGCTGAGTGTACAATGGTAATGTCATCATCGCATCATCTCGCCCACAGCTGGACATAGGCCTCTCCAATAGCACGCTACTGAGCTCGATCTTCAGCTCTTCACATCCCCCACTTCGCGTTCCACCTAGCTGGAGGGCTCCTCACGTTACCTTGGCCAAGTCATGGTAATGTATGGCATACAATATTATTTAAAAATCGTGATAATAACCGAAAGTAATATTTTTTGTAATCTGTTATTGTTTACCCGCCAGAGCGTGTGGCTCTACAATTTTATTGTACGCACTCTACATGGATTGGTAGCGTTTTGAACTAATTGTAAGGGCAATTTAACGTCGTCAGTCGCCGGATGTTGCGCACTTGACCCCATTGCCCAATCCTCCCGGTCAACTGGTACCACTGGGGATATGGATAGTTGCTAAATTGGATCTGATATGTGTAGGTATCATATAGAACGTATGTACAATACTATATAGTTATTGATTATTATAGTAATAGTATTGCAGGATTGTATGTACAATTGTATTGAAGTAAAATTGCATAAATTCTCAAGTTGATAGTTTTCGAAGGCATTGGTAGGTTTTTAACTTCTCGCTTATATTGTCTAAAGGGTTTGCAGAGGAGTGTAGCGCGATCTAACTTAAAATCGATGTCCCATCATAAAATAGTTTGTGTGCCTTTTGCCTTATACCAGGAAAAACTATAATTTTTTGACTTATTGATAATGGAGACCAAGTTTCGATATAAGTTGAATAAAAATTGTTTATAGAAATCGACACTTTTATTTCATATAACAGTATACATAAGTCAATATTTCATTAAAAAACAATATAGAAATTACTTTATTAATAATCAACGCATCTTATGGGTTCAAAGTTTTCTCCTGTTCTATTTTATTTTCTCGGTATAAACTCTGTAATGAAAGGAAACTTTTTTAAAAAAAGTATTATGAGGCGTAAGAATGCATTTACACGATGCCGTGTAACATCGAAATAAGTTCGTGGTCGTCCCTGTGTTACTCGTTTTCACGATCAAGCTGTTCCCGATATGAACATGGACCATGAGTCGCTCGGTTTCATGTTCGCGCTGTTCCCGACATGAATGTGTCCGATGAGTCGCTCTATTTCACACGTGAACAGGTGTGTGCAAATCCAATTTAAAACGGCCGATTTTTATTGGACTTACCGTTGTTGTCTATCACGTGAACTGAAAAAAAATATTTATACACATAAACATTTTAAAAACTGTTTTAGTAGTTAATAACACCAATTCTGTCTTATAGACGCACCTTGTTCATCTCCGTCTACCACATTGACTGAAACAATTTAAAGAACGTTTTAATTCAGTATTAGTAAAGATGTCTCAACATAATATCACGTCTGTATTTTTAGGAAGGGATAGACAGAGGAATACAGTACTCGTACATTTCACGAGTTATTCATCCCACCAATTAATAAATTGTGAGCCTATTAGCACACACCAGGGACAAATCCAGAATCCGTGTGCCGTAATATAAACAAAAACTACGAGGGAATATATAGCTACGCGTTTATATGGATAGCAATTTAAATTACAAAACACTGATTCAGACACAATAACAGCGAATTAAATAATACTTGTTCATGCAGTTATTTAATGAATTTTAATTTTCCATTTAATTTACTTGAGAGTTCTCCATAGATATAGAGAACTCTCAATTTGCAACTGCATTCAATCAAATTGATATTTGCAGGTCGATATAGATAGATATCGACCTAAAGAACGCCAGCTTAGCACACTACGGCCTTAGTCCTTCTCACTCTGAAAGAGGATCCGTTACCAATAGTGGAAATAAGTAGGTACTACTCATGATGATGATACATAAAATGGTATTGAAGATAATATTCTTACTAAGTGTATATTTAAGCGTCGTATTTGCTTACACTTATAAAACCTATTAGTACTTATTCATATTTATAAGGCAAAAACTATGCAAACATTAAAAAACTATGCAAATTTATCATGATGACGTGTCAAACAGTGAAAACAGTGCAGGTTTGCGGGTTTATAAATTTGGAAACTATGGCTATTGACAGAAAATCGCTGATTAAGGAAGACCTGTATTCGACAGTGGACTGAGATAGGTTGATGATGATGACGGGTAGATATTAATTAATTGTTATGTAGGCACAATAATAAAACTGGCGAGCAACATTATCGGAAGTAAGTTGAAGTATTTATTTATTTATTTTATTCTTTATTATTGTTAACAAAGGTACCTACATAAAAATAAAATATTTTGATTTTTCAAAAAGAATAAAAATATATTCACCTTGTTGATCGCTGTCGACGACTTCGACTGTGGACAAAAAGTAGGTAGTTGTATGACAAGTTCAAGGAAAATATTATTAAAAAGTTATTTTGTTCACTGTTAAAGACAGGTTAAAGTAACGCTACGAAAGTTGGATTTGATACACGATGTCCTCCTCTACCAGTAAATCCACGGTGAAGGAGAGAACGCATTACGCGCAATGCAACCACTGTCAATACTATAAACATCACGACAAAAGGTGCATATCACTTTATAATAATTACAAATAACAAATAAAGATAAAAAAAAAATAAAAAATTAATGTGTTTATAAAGTTATTTTTGACATACCAGCTCCTGGTCCTTCGGTAGGGTTTCCTGCGAAATGAAAACAAGTCACTGATTTTATAATAAAACTTCCTTTACAAAATTCCTTTCCTTTACGGCAATTTTAAATTTTTATCATGGAAATACCGACCCGTATATTTAAATGTCTATATAAATTAAACCTAAATTTGTCAATATTTTAATATAAGCACATAATATGCATATATTTTTATATATGTAATCTGTTTCGTCATTATTTTTAATTGCAGTGCGAGCGTCTATTGTCTATGGTTCTATGAATATCCATTATTTCCTGCTTCACGTGCCTATGTGCTGACGGTAGTAAGCAAGACTGTAATAAACTTGTTTATTAAAGAGAACATACTGCTCATTAGCTGGTTTGTGTAGTGTAGTTAGCTGAATCGTTTGTTATTATTTATTGCTTTTACTTTCGAGCCAATCACTAATCGGCCTGTTCATATAATATTACTTTAGTGAATTAAGTTCTTACCTTCGCTGACGTCAACTGAAACAAAAGGAAATATTTCTTTGTTAATTATTCATTTCAATGCTATTTATTTCTTAATTTATAAATGCGAAAGCTATTCTAGTTTACTAATGCATTTTTTACCTTTAAGTCGATTTTGATAATTTATGATAAGGGAATTGATTGGATCATGGAAAGAAGTAATTTTGAATCCAAGGAGGTGAAATGGAGTGGCAAATAATACTGACAGGTAATCATGACATTTCTGATAGTGTGATAACGGTAAACTTCACATTAAATACATAGGGTCTTTATAAAATGTAAACAATCACTAAGAAATTGACTATTGACAATTTCATGCCTAGGACAATAGCTTGAAAAATTGGGCGAAGGTTTCGAGGGAAGAGAAAGTTTCGAGAAAGTATAGAATCCGCCATTTGTTTAAAGTTAACATGTATTTGTGGAAATAGTAGACTGTATTATGTAGACCTGTCTTTAAGGTTAGGTATTTGTTCCCCTATAATATCGAAGAGAGATACAGATATAGATGACAGAATGTTTGGTTCATATACGCGGGTTAGTATTGTATTATACAATAAAAACGTAACATCACGCCTGTAATCCCCGAAGGGGTAGGCAGAGGAGTGTAATA
>DWMF01000342.1:0-15492 GCA_018244815.1 Parelbella polyzona | reverse complement strand
GTATTAGGGCACGCAGGGCACGATTTGAGGTGGTCCATCATTTGGGGGGTGCCGCACAAACAGTTTTGGCTGTTGCTGTCTATCAAACCCCATCTGATCAACTGCAACAATGTTAATTGTTATTGTCACAATATTCTCCGCATTTTTCTGATTACTTTATCTATTTTGTTCTTGTTGTAATTATGTTCCTAATTCATTAAGGATTGTTGGTGAAAATAGCATCTTTCTCAGTCACAATGTACAAAGTACATGTAGGTACAATGTTTTATATAGTACAATGTACGTACACGCGAACAATGTGCAAATGTGACTTGACACTATATACAAGACTTTATTCTTTTCGACAATCGACAGTCCTCCAGTGATACCTACCTAATATAAATAATACGCCATTAATATATACCGCGATATTTAAACCATCAGAGTAAATAGCCTGTAGCCCACTATTGGGCATAGGCTCTTACGGGTTGGAGATCGTAGAGCACCGATTCTCATAGCGCCTAATCTGCTACTTGTCGACGACCAAGGAATTTAGTTGCGTCTGTGTAAGTTGCATTATCAACCCAGTCGGTCACTAGCGCTTCATATGTTGTACAATAGGGTGCAACTCGCTCAGGTGAGACTAGCATGGGTTCTTAAGCTGAAACCTGAAACCCCTTACACCCCTCCAGTTAGATCAGAGAAGGTAACGTTTAAATTATGATTACCATATACGAAACGAACCATACAAATTTCGGTACTTTAAAAAAATATTGCAGAACAGATTGCCAAATATGAAACACTAAAAATAATTAACAGCACTCACACAAACCAATACACAGAAGCTAGTCAGTGAAGCACCATTTGAAACAGTTCGGTACAAATTAGCTTCGTATGTACATTTGGATTTACGTTGTAAATTCAACCTGGCCGCTATACCTGGCTCACACCTACTACGTGTACCAATTAATACAGTACCAGGGTCTCGGTTAAACTGAACTGCCGTGGTCACTTATCCGAGATCTACTATCAGCAACATTAACAATTAAACGATTAGAATCGTTCAATCATTGAACATTATTGAAATTTGTTGAGGTATGTAAGGGGAAATTGTTTATGCTTAAACAGAAGCTGATACGAAAGTTTAAATAGCACTATTATTATTATACCAACACGCCAGATATTTTGCAGGGTAGGTTAGCGCCAAATATCTCTTTATTTGTAAAGGTGACATTCTTCTTCTTCTTTCATCAATCTCTTCTTACGAGTCTACAGGTTTCGGAGATTTCTGACTTCCCCTATCAGTCAATATCTGGCTTATTTGGTCAAGATAAGTGAGCCTTAATTTCTTTCGCCACCTACGAGTACGTCTCATAAGATTATATTCATAACATATTTCGCATCCGTTTTGTGATTCTTTCATCTGCCATTGTTTTGAATGTTCGAACAATCTAAAAATACCATATTAAATGTTTTATCAATTGCAAAATTATTTTTAAAAAGTTTGATTATTTTTATAGGGAAATGTAGAAATGGATAGAAATAAAAGGAATCGATGCCACGTCTTCTAGCGATCGTTCTTTTCTGTTTTTTTGTGGTCTTGTGAAAGTGTAGTCTGAATTTTTCCTCTCGTAAAGTTTCCTCTTACTTAGAAACAAAAAATTAGCGGAGAATATTCAAAAATTAATGAACGAATTCGTTTAATATAAAAATTTGAATAAAAACAGACTTAATCTACTTGTATTTATACAAAATTGATACTATTTCTGAATGGCATCGAGAGCTGTAACAATATCATTCCACCAAACACCTTAAAGAGTAAATAGAGAACACAGTGCCAAATATATCAGTTCTTCTAGAACAGTAATGGATGAAATAATTAAACATCAAACCTATAAGTTTCTTATATCCCTTTTCACTCACCGACACATTCTTTCTCATAGTTCAAAAATATATTAGACACGTTGTTGAGTGATTTATAATGTTTTCCATTTTACGTAACTGCGTGCATTGTGCGAGTAATATATAAAGCGAATAATGTTATCGTACAATCATGACAATGATGTTATATTGGAACGGAATGGTACACGAGTATCGCACTGGCAGTACGCAATGGCACGCGTCAGAAGCTTCTGCGTTCCACGAGTAGGTGTATAAGAAGGGATCATGGAACATTTTTATTGTTAACATATTTTGTTATGATTTGTTTATTATTTAAAAATATTCTTATGGATTATTATTGTATTATACTAGAGAAGCACCTCAGTTAGAAACTTTAATTATTAACACAATAGCATTCTAAAGCCACTGCTCAACGTAGATAAGGAACAAGAAAACATAAGTAAAATTTACATTAAATATGTAAAAGTAAGCAATAGGAATTAAAAACCGGCAACAATGACAATATGCTTGTTTCTTTATACCTTCACGCCGTGTTCGTTACGAAGTAGACAGAGAGCATCGAGTGCCAAATGTATCCTTAAAGATCTAGCGTACTTCCTTTACATTCATCATACATACAGGTCAATATCGGACACGTTACGCAAATAAAATTAAGCACTGAAAATATAATAAAAACAGATCCAAAGGTTGCAATGGGATTTTTCGTTAACAATATAAAGTGCGTTGCATTGGTCAGCGACTGAATTACATTCATTTTTGCGATTATTTCCTCGTAAGTCGGCGCTGTCTGATCCGATGTGATTGTTATTGGACGGTGATTGTGCGCTTAAGCGTCCATTTTGTACTTTACTGTGATGCAATTGTAGTGGATATATGTATTATATTGCTAGTTATTCATCTTTCTATTTCTAACAGTTTCTAGTAGTGATTCCGAGTTTGGATCTGTGCACGATGTATGGCATAAGGCTCGCCACCTATTCCACAGAGGCGGACTACTAGTGAAGTGTGAGAGTGTACTGCACTCCTCTGCCTACCCCTTCGAGGATTATATGCATGATGTTACGTTCTCATTCGTGATTTACATAAAAGTATACGGACTGCCTCTTTGATCTAGGTATCGCAAGCCCGACTGCTGAAAAGAGGTCCTAGATTCAATCGCACGTCAGACAAAATAAAGTCGACCAATATAATAACAAAATTTTATTTAAACATCTCGTTAAAACCGAACGATTTTAATACAGCTTATAATGAAAACTGTATAAACTAAAACACATTTATATTAGAGACTATGGTTAAACCATAAACATAGGCATAAACGAGTAGACGTATGGTTGTAACGTGGCTCCGTCGGTGAGGTGCATTACAGGGAAAGTCGCGAACACCTCGTTAGGTCCGCGTAATACATATAATCGCCATCACCTGTTACCTGCGGCCACACGTAATGCGGACCTTTGACGCCATGAGAAAAATGAATAATTGGAAGTAAAAGCGGGTAGATCGCTATGATGACCAACAGCCGTAGCCCGCCCGGGTTTATGCAACACGTAATTTTTAACTATAACTCATAATTTATTGCCTTTTGTGAGTATTCAGGTTATCGCCTCGTCTATCTATCTTCCAAAGCCCTTGTTGAGAGACTTGATTAAGTAATGTACCGTCTTAAATCATCTAAGTTTTTCGGGATACTTCAACTAGATTTAGACTTACAGCCTATCTCTATGGCGTTACCAGTGGCAGCAGAGAAACGACGGTTACTACTATCCCTGTCTTTTATGTGGTATCGCGAAAATTTATTTATGTATTAAGCCATAACATGAGTTAATAAAGCATAAAGATATTTAAAAACACTTAATAGTAAAACCCGTCAAAGTAGATGATATTTTGTGTCGCCTATTTTTCTTTATCATCATCATCATCAGCCTATCTCAGTCCATTACTGGACGTAGACCTTCCTCATTTACGCCATCGCGCCCTGTCCTCGGTTTGTTGCATCCTGCATCTGCATGCAGCCTACCTCAGTAAAACGCAGTTTCTATTTTTCTTGCAGCCGCCTATAGCCTACGGCCTAATTATGTCGAAGTAACTGTTATCTACAATCACACAATTTTAGGTATGAAGAGTGACATAATTTGGTTAAAGTTACTTACACACAGTACCTGTTGGTACCCGCTATTTGAAAGTTAAAAGCTATTTAGTTTTCTTTCTTTTACATTACCATCAGCTCGTAGACATAGAAATCAACTTTGTGTGCAGAGGAGCAACAAAAACAGCCTCGCACACACCTGACAGTCCCATTACCGAGAACAACGAGATGAGAGCGAAAATTGAACGGCGTTTTGTTATTATGAGAAACCGTTTATGATATCAGCTTAAGGTACTTTTATTGTATAAGGAATGTAGCAAATAAACCAAGAGGTACGTGTAGTCGCTGCTAAAGACGGATATGGCAAAAGAATTGTACCTACTGTGAGAATAGGACTATTAGGGTCAGTTACTCCAGCTAGTATTACGCTAAGAGTCTATTACCTAATTTCTTAGTACCAAAAAATAAAATCGTAGCGTTGATTATTACGAGTAAGTATATGTGACTTGGTAAACTTCAGACGCCTCGGAGAAGGCTATGAAGAACTCTAAGATATGTAGGTTTTCTCGCAATATTTCCCTTCCGCGTTAGAGTCGATATTAATTTTAACAACGCAAATGTTTTTTTGTAAAGAGGCGCGCGCCAGTCCTTGAACCCGGGATCCTCAGAGTAAGAAGCTGAAACTCGAACCACTAAACTATCGTTGGTTTTACATTAAATACATATTATTAAGGTGAATAACCTGGTCTACTTGTCCTAAATACTTAATATATTCCGTTTAACAATAATGATAAGAAACATTAAGACATAAAAATAAGAAAAAACCGTTTTGTGTGTGTTTATCAGCAAAATAACGCAAGTCACTGACGGCGTCTGTTCCACAAAAGGCCGAACCGATGCCCTTCGAACTGACCTGCTCGGACTAAATACGAACACTGGCACCGTTAGCCGAACCGTGTGCCAATCCGTCCACTGCAACCTGTAAATCATACGGCGTGACATGAGAAACTTTTAACACTTTCGTAATAAACTATCCCACCATAATAACTTTGAGCCCTTTCCCTCTTTAGAATATATTGTGTTTGGATGAAACTTGTTTCAATACCTTTATTTATTTATTCTTAATAAAGACGAATACAAATATATACAAAAAGTATGAAAGGTCTGAATCCGTTCATTTCATTTTCAAAATAAAATCAACACCATTCAGAGTCTTAAAGGGTATAATCGAAATTTTAATTATCAGGTAGATATTCATATTTAATAGTTATCAACCCCTTGTTAAGTGAAATAAAACCTATTAAAACCGTTAATAAATTAAAATATATATTAGTGAACTCTTTTACGTCTTATTCCTTTGAGATCTATGTACAAATGGAGAGAAATATATTTATAGGTGTGACTTTTAAATAACAGGGAGAATGAAAACGACTAACACACGTTAAACAATAACAGCTGAAGATTTAACAAGTTGCAAGCTCGGCAACTGACAGCCCCTCGCAGCCGACATGGAATTAAATGATAATATGTAGTAACTAGTTCACACGAGTTAGATTCAATATCTCCCGGCAACTTCTACTTGTAAAGGGATATCCTTGTATTTAATGTACTGTACTAATAAATAATTGTCTATAGAACAAGTTATCTCAATATCTATTTTTTGTGCTGTCAGGTTTATGTATAGCTTTAGAAGTGTACCATGATCATCATCGGCCTATTTCACTGCACTGCTGAATATAGGCCTCCCCCAATGAGCGCCATCGCCACCAAAATTGCATGCTATATGCAATTGGAGCCGTTGTTCCATTTGGGATTAAATTGCGGTTATCGCAATAGTATTCAACACTTAAATAATTATGTACCTAACCTATATTATTAACATTAGAATAAAAAAATTACAAATGAATTCCAATACAGTATTAAACATTGTTTTTAAAGTATAACAAACATTATTATTTAGGAACGAAAGTAAAAATGCATTATCTATTTGAAAGAAAACATTTTTATTGTTTTGTTTACAATACATCAAGCAATGTCCCATTAACTTCTCAAAACAACACCACCTAGCTGACGGAGCTCGCTGACACGCAATTAAATAATGCTGCGAAGGTTCACACTACATTCAATATTCCAGCTCCAGATGTGAACCTTGTTGCCCCTACTACTGGTAGACTATGTATAAATATATTTAACAACCAATAAAATTTCCGAGTTAGGATTTTAGCAACTTGAAATTTAATTACATGTGAAATCATGAAAGGAACACTCCTTACAAAAAGTTTTTATTTATACTTAAATATTGTTTCTTTCGATGGTCGAGATGTTTTGGATGGTTTGTGATGTAGGTTAAATAAAACTTTTTAATGCATGCAGCCCAAACATGCAAGTCATTCTATATAAACAGCCAATATTATACTAGTATTTTTTCAACCTAGTTAGAACATAATGTTTTATGAAATGTAAAATTCTTCGAAACCAATCTTCACCATACGACTTCGGCCAGTGTACTAAAGATGTATAAAACATCAGGATATATATTTACAAGACAAGGTGAAAACGTATGGTAAGTGATTCAGTGTGCAATTCAAGAACAGTTGTAACTGAACACGCTTTGTTTTCTTAGACAGTTCCCACAGCGAAAATAATTGACTGTCTGTTGAACGAAATATCGTGTTCGCGAGCTGATTTTGTATCACTTTAAAATCAAAACTTTTCTTTTTCATTTCAACTTCTTCTCTGAAAAGTTTCACAGCGTATAAACCTAACTAATCACAGATACCCAGTTGCCTTAAACGCCAACTGTCAAATATGGCGCGACTATCATCTATATTGTTGAAAAAATATTTTTTCTTGAAAGTACTGTTGTGTTACTTAAGTTATTGCACGTTGTTGAGGTACCCTTTTAATTTAACCCCGCATTAAGAGTAGAACACTACCGACATTACTTAAGTCCCAATGACACGAACACATAACTCACGTCATACCCGCCATTACTGTAAGTCAAAATGGCGGGCAACTATCAAAGAGAAAGCTCGCCAGCTCTCACATCATTCTCCATGGTCTAGTCTATGAAGAGCTTGCGGAACCAACCATAGACTAAAGGTTTATTTGAAAATATACTTTATAACTTTAGTTTATAAAGTCGAAATTGTATTGCTTACTTGGTTAATTCTATTCGTTCTAGTGTGACAGGACTAAATTTATCAATTTACGAAGATTGTTCGTTGTCTTGCACTATTAACACGTTAACGTCGTGTCTAAAGCCTTGCAATCGTTGCTAAATATTAAATTATGGAAGTTTCACGTGACTTACCGATAACACATCATAGCTTGAGCTTTAATGGGCTTAATAGTAACACACACAAGAACGTTTGATAGTTTACATTACGGCATTAAATTCAGGTAAGAACAGATGGGCGTACAGAAGTAAGGAATCTATTTTTTCTCTTCCATAATATAATAATTCAATTACAAAAGTTATTAATCATCTTATAACTCTACTGTTTTGAACCAATTTCTTAAAACTTTATTATTTTGCGGCCAGGGCTTTGTCACTCTATTAGTAGTAAATATAAAAAACCTGCAAAATTTCTTTATTCATTATTTGATTCTAGGATAATAACTTTTATTAAGAGATATGAGTTAATAAAGGTCGAGTGGTAGCCCCACCACAATACGACTTCCAACTACAACTATGTATATATACCTATATATGATATTATTGAGGTCTGCCCAGTTTTCGTTACATTCGAGCATACAATTGACACACTCTCCTGCATTATGTCACTGATGCATACCATCCTTTACAATACAAGCTGTGTCACATTATTATAATAATTTATGTTGTTTCGTGTGTACTTTTCCTCTATTTTAGCATTACAAGCGTTTAAGGGTAGACTACACGCTTATTTTGTAACTTACATTATGCACTTTACGTTCATTAAAAAGGAGGGGTATAGAATTTTCACAAATATTGATAAAAATTAAAACAAATTTTCGTAATACACCGTGTATTTATTCACATTTTTTATTTTATCAGTAATACCGTTTACATTTGAATCCAATTCAAACAATGACAATATCTACTAATTGAATAATTCATGTATGTAGGTATAAATGTATTGTAACATGCCGATTTTAGACTTAGTAACATTACCAAGTGTTTCTAGAGGTGCGTAAAATAATACGATTTCCTATCTATTTGTCACATGAATTTAATTTATTAGAGATTTTATGGATATATAATTTAATATATTATTAAATTATCGTACCTATCTACAAACTACTAACTATTCGGAATCGATTGTACTAACCATTTGGTATTTATTCGTTACTGTTAAATTCATGACCAACATTTAAAGGGAAACTTAATTAAATATTATTATTATTCTTATAATTTTAAAGGTTTACATTGAATAGTAATATATCAAGCATATCTCGATCGAATTCGGGGCATTTGCTTCAAAAAGTTTTTATTTATGTTACTAGATAAAGTTATTAAATTTTATACTCATATTTAAATTCATTTATAATAAAGACATATATAATTGATTGAAGAGACATTTATTAATTAATAATCGAATTTTCACGTCAATAATTACATTATTTAACAATAATTACTGAGTGTGGATTATCTGAAATAATTTGAAATTTTTTTATATACATATTTTCATGGATTAAATATTTACGTATTTTATGATTAAATTTTCAAAAAAGTCTGTTTTATCTGGTTAAATACGTCTTCTGTATTATTAACCAACGAATACGCGAAACTGCAGTGAGTATTTGTACTAAATTATTGTAATGTATTAAACTAATTAAAATAGGAAAGAGTTGTATTGTAAATTCTATATTTTATATAAAGTAATCTATATAGTTATTTTATAGTTTCATTCAAAGAGTAAATTATATTCATAGCACCCCCTTCTTTAAGTTTCTCGTAACCCCTCACTGGTATTGAAAGGAACTAATTTCGTCCTGAACCCGTTTATTTGTGATATTATCATTTAAAAAAAGAAACAATCGACAACTTAAAATGAAGAGAAACAATCTTGTACATTTT
Source organism: Parelbella polyzona (assembly GCA_018244815.1). Lineage (NCBI taxonomy): Eukaryota > Metazoa > Arthropoda > Insecta > Lepidoptera > Hesperiidae > Parelbella > Parelbella polyzona. Next base: position 6,466 of record DWMF01000342.1, on the reverse strand, counting down.
AATTGTTACCTTCACATCCGAACCCTTTATCAATTATTATTATTAAAAAAACTAATATTGTCAATGGCACCTTCTCTATTCTTGTAGGTACTTACTTTTGAAGTCTTACTTTTGTCGTCTATACCATAACGAAAATTCATCGCGTGCACATGCAATTTACTGTATATTCTTAATATAAAACTAGTGTTCTACACATAAATATATTTGGATAAGAATGAGACTAAAATTAATTTAAACATGTTTTTTTGTTGAGAGGGTTATGAAAGAAAAATAAACAGTTATATGTGCCCACAACCTTGTACTCTGCCTTCATTCAAATTCTCAAATAAATCCCACAGGAATGGTACTTATTCCATCTCATTCGTACTAATATTTTCACCTCTAATATTATAACAAAGTGACAATGTTCAAATAACTACTGTACTCTGGTTGGCGATGAAATAAATAAATAAAACAGAATAACATTCATTTTGAATTATTTCCGGTAATTAAATATAATTATAATTAACAAAAATAATTGACACTGATAAAACAGGCTCATCGATTATTCCTTAATGTAATAAGCAAATAATTGACCGTTAAGTAACTTTTACAAATATAACACTAAATTTATACAGATTATAATAATATTACAATGATAACAAAATTATTAAATGATAAGTTTTACCAACCCCATAACGTTACGTAACAATATGATATAGTTGCTTTGTTTTTTTTATTAATATATCAATTATTTTATTGCTTTATTCTGTTAAAAGCATATAAATAAATTTAAACTATTATTATATATTGAACTTACATTGTTACTTTATAGTCTCAGCATACTCATCTAAGAAGTTTGGACATGGCAAATTCAATTATCCATTCAAGAAATATAATATATGGAAGGCAGATTAAATATCATTGCGGTTTTCAGGTGACAAGATTCCCGCAAAGATTTCCGACAAAACGCATTTCCACCTAGTGTTAATTCAGTATCTTGAATAATTCATTGATCAGATAATTTATTGCAATTCTCTCTTGTTAGTACTTCCATAACTGTTCTGACGGATAATAGAATCCTCTCATGTCACAACGTGATATATGAGTATACTAAACTTGTAGGCAAACAAGTTCTTAACTTCCAAAGCAGACCTTAACACCAGGAACGAAATTTGTCACTTACGTCGGCTAATGTATCGTAAGGAAGGAACTGTATTTTTCTTTCTCACAATATCCCCTTCATAGCAAATCAATGTTTAGCGCAACGACTCTGCCGAAAATCGTTAAAATTTGAAAATACACTTTGGCTAAATACATACAGAAAAAGCAGAAGATTTATTAAGATATCATTAAAAAGAGCGTTACGTTTTTTCATTTTCGATTCAAATCCACATGTACGTACCGTCGTTTATGTCAACATAATGAAATATTTTTGGTAATTATAAGAATTATAAATTACAATTATTCTCATCCCGCGGTAACACTATTACTTGCCCTTTTAAGAATTCAATGTAGGTAGCTAAATAGTATTTTTCATGTTTGATGTTCATGTAATAATAATTATATTTTATTACTAACTCTAAATTCTACTGGTATGTGAGTTATACAATAATATAATACGTATTTGAAATTTAAAGTAAACACTTCAATGTTCTTATTACGCGAAGTGGAGCTCAACAACTGCGATGGATAGTGACGGTTACATGTATTTTCCTGTAATATCATACAATGTTTTTACACTCATTTAAATTATTTTATGAATGCAAAAGTAATTTTAATGTGTACAGCGCAGGTATCGTACTAGAGATACAATGATGAAACAATTTTGTGGTAGATATTGAAAATGTTGTTAAACTGTATGACAACAAGGTATAATTGAATATAACAAGCTGAAATAAAATAAATTTACAATTATTGACTAAATTACGAAAATTGCGTTATTGCATTTTGATTTCTTACGTTTAAATAATTATTATACGATTTTAACGTATAAAGTTACTTCAGCTTATCCTGTGTACTTGTGTTTTGATATGTATGGAAATACAATAAAGAAAATTGATCGTAATAACTTAAACTCTTCACACCACTACTTACATCAATGTCGCTACACGAGATATTTAGATTCAACACATAAAAAGCGTCAGTAGCATAACAATAAAATCGTGCGTCTATCTACATAAACGTTTAATAAAGCCTGACATTTGTGCAATCAACGTATTTTCAGTCAATAAAATGTATACAATTAATACTGAATGTATTAATGAGCACGTAACATTAACAATGACAAAATAATCAATGATTTGCATTTCAAACAAACGGTAAACAAAACGGAATCGGTGAAGAAACTTTACTAACATTAAATTAAGAAATAGTGCGCACCAAGAGAGCATAGATTACAGATAAAATAAATTAAGACATAAGGTCAACTAAATGTCAGCATTATTCTAAAAGTGCTACTAATGATTACACCTAATTTCTTGGACTCGCTTCATGTTTACCGGCACTGAAGGTATATCCACAAAGAACACTTTACGGTAAACGAATGTCTAATAGATGTTAGCAAGTGTGAAAAATATTTTGTTCTAAATATTAAAACTTTCAAATAGCATGTGTCTCTGACCATAGATAATATGTCTGTCCTGTTTGAAACTGGTCATAGACTTTGACTAGCCAGAGTAGCCATCTAACATCTGGCAGGTAACAACAACCATTTTGCTAGAGCTAAATATAAAAAAAAAATGGAATTAAATAGAAAACCAGCAAGCTTGCCAAAATGCGCTTGAACTTAGTTTAAGTGATTAACTCAATTTTCTATTCGACAAGTATGTATGTATGTACGTGTAAAGTAAAATGTGTAAGGGGGATATTAGCGTTTTATGCATTCACTAAACATTTAGATAGGAAAGTGTGCAACTAAGTATTTTAAATTGGTGTGAAGATCATATCGAAACAATATAAATACATACGTGTCTGGGAATAATTGACATAAATTTTAGAAATAACAAAGTTTAATGTACGAATATATTGGTATTTTTGGATAAAGTGCATATTATATTCTTATGGGCATATTTGCGGGCAAATTTAAAAGTAAGAGTGTAGTGTGATGTTTAATTTAGTTCGAATTAACATAATAAATTTATTGACATACGATTAAAGATATGTAGACACCACATAGTCAATAGCAATGGATTTAGAAACCAAAATAAACACACCTTAGGAAGTAGAAGGAGATAGAAGTATCAAAGCAAAACTTAAGATATTGATATACAGAGAGAGGGACAACTATCTAAAAGTAAGAAAACAAACTTCGCGGAGAACAGTTTTATAGTCCAAGTCATTAATGGTATCCAAATTCGAAAGTATAAGCATCAAGTACTAGGTATGATAAGAAGCGACATGACGAAGTACCAAAATATATCTTTGGGAATACTTTATTTCAAATGAAAAATGAGTCATTTTCATGTCTGATATATACTGCAAGACCCAATGGACCAGGGGGATTGAAAGATGTTTCAGTAGTGGTACGGCATGAGACCTCTAACAAAGACATAAATACAACTCTTTATTTTAAGACATATTACCCGTACTCAATTTGGCTGACATCCTACGGAATGGTTTGTTCGCCAGATTCCTAATCTCCAGTATTTATTGATTAACTAATTTTTATACTAAGACATGGCTAAGCCCACTTTTGGACTGAGGAGACTTACATTAAAATGGGCATAAAAGAGCTAGAGAAAGATAAACTAAAGTATGCCTCATCATCGACCCTTTTTGTTGTTCCATTCTTGGAAACGGGTTTCCTTTGAAAATGAAAGGGTTAAGATTCAATTTCATTCTTCCTAATTTAAATAAACAATATATATCTTAAACTAAAGCATATGGTCGAATGTTATCACATTCCAATCCGCAGTATTGGCGTAGACCATTGATTTACAGATTATAATCAGGACGATCGTTTGAATTTTCTAATATTGCTTATTTCAAATCCAGATCTTAGGATTATTCTACACACATATGTAGCTACAATGCAATCGGTAAACAATAAGAAAAAGAGGATAACTAAGATAATGTTATATTAGGTACTGAAACAATCAATCCTTTCATGCAACATTCGCTCTTTTTTAAATAATGACTCTACTTACACGACTAAAGTTATAACATTAACTAATCTATTAAGGATTTTCGCAAATGAACTTGTGCGACAATTTATCACTTACCATTTTATATACAGAATATGAAACACGTTAAGTGACGTCACCACTCGTAAAATTACTGATAAATAAATAATGCATGTATTCTGTCATAAAATAATACTGATGTAACAATGACATAATAAGGAACTAAGAGTTTAAATTCTACATAATAATGTACGGAACATTCACAAGCATTTGAAGAGGGAGACAGTATGGGCAAGTTACTTACAATGTTTAATGATAACTGACTGAGTGCCATTGCTGATTACGCTCGGAGGCCCATTCATAGTCGGTGTGCCACGGTATCGAACTAACCAAACATTTGTTTAATGTTATCACCTGCAAACAGCCGTAAGCAGAACATATGCCACGAAGCGACTAAACGCTACGCTACGCTATGTTCACACGACACTTCACGTCACAAATTAACGGACAACATCGACAAACGCGAAATGAAACTTGCAAAATTAAAATTTTTATTCCGATATTTTTAGGGAAATTTTATCAGCAGTCTAATTTCGCGTTCAAAAATCACTACTAGTTAATTAAATAATCGAAACAAGATAAAATTTCATTCAAAATTAATTCTATAATTTTGTAAACGCTAACCTAAAAAATTAAGCATAGGTAGATTCAGGCTAAACAGCGTTGAATCAGCCAATAGAAAGAAAGTATTTGTTACCGAATAAAGAACAGTAATTTTTTTATGGAAACTTTAAATTCTATGATAAATTAAATGTCGCCTAATAAATAATATAAAAATAAAATCATTAATATTTTTTCAATATATTAGATATAATTTAAGCTAATTATAAATATATCATTCGATCACGTGATGAAAATTGTTCTTTTTTCGAAGTAAATACCGTCTATGTTATTGACAATTTTTAGTTATTTTATTTAAAAACAAAACATAATAAAGAAATTATCACAATTTTCATCTGTTTGATCGTTTTGTGGTAATCGAATTAGCATCGATTAAATTCGATCGTAAAATCTAAAATAACACATAATCTAAGCGGTAGCCAGACAACATCGATTTTTGATTGTAGTTGATCAAATTTACGAAACTCACCAAAGAGAAGACCAATTATCACAAGTCCAATTACTCCCATTATTATCATCATCTGTAATAAAGTCAAGTAAAAATGAATACTACATCATTGTAACATTTCAGTAACCCCTACATATTGTATTTATTTGTAGAAAAGAACGTTATCATTAATCATTAAACTTGAAAGTTAATTCATTAAGTTACATAACAAAATTTATTATAATATATGTATTAGTATATGTTGCGAGTTTAATTTGAAATAGATAGCAGTAAAATACATAAGTACCTTCAGATTTTGTAGCCAAAACTTGTTCTTCAGACTCTTCGCTTGTTGCTCGAATTGAGATGCCCCCTGCTGCAGTGCATCTATACACAGAAAATGATAACAAAGTAATTAATAGATGATAATAATAATAATATCAAAAATATGTAATTATGAGATCAGTCATTTAATATACCAGGAATATGAAAATACTAAAATAAATAAACGACTGACGATGTCTGAATGTACCTTTAGTATCATATGTAAAAATCCTAACGCCAGGTTCCTAACAGGAAAGGCAGAGAGCATCGAGTCGCAAATATACGAGTGGCTATCCTTACAGACCTATCGAAAGGCCTTAACATTTATCACTTTCTTTATACTTCAAAACCGATTCGGAGACTTCTGACTCCCTCATCAATCGTTAACATTTATTGTCCGTATTCATAATCATTTATTTACCTGCTCGATCATCCAATTCCGACAACTTAGCATCCCTGTCGAGCACCTTCTCGACATTCGCTTTCATGATGTCCACCACCTGTAAAGTGGATTTTTCCCTTAAGTAGTGTACACGTTATAAAGCGAAATACTATAGGTACGTCTGTTTCAGACCTATATGTCTATGTGATATCATCTTCGTGCTTCGAATTAATCGCGCTTTTGAATAAAGGTTGTAAATATTATTCTATATCATTGTCTTAAACGCAAAGTTTACGATTAAAGATCTATTAAAGAAATGACACCTCATCGACTTGAGCCTGAGTCTGCTGCAGTCGTCTCTGAGCAGCAATTTGCTGCGGCGTACGTGGCCCTCCAATAATCTCTCCATCAGGTCCGGTCTGAGGCTCTGCTGGCGCCAGTCCACCCGGAGTAGCTCCTTCAGCTGCCCTGAAGTTGGCAAATATAACATATAATTAGTTATCGCCCTCCTACCGCATGGTCTGCCGACTTGAAGAAGACAGCAGGAAG
>DWMF01000341.1:0-15500 GCA_018244815.1 Parelbella polyzona | reverse complement strand
ACACGAGATTAGAAGCTAGACTAATCTGAAACTGAGTTATCTAATGTCTTTGAATTTTATATTTACTTTGCACAGACATAATGATGTCAACTTTATTTGCTTAAATTAAAAAAAAATATTTGAACATCATGATTCAAACATGACATGACATTGATCTTATAAAAACGAAACTAGCTCATAACAATTCATTGCACTTCCGTACTTTAAAAACAAGGCTAATCACCTCAAAGCAACACACAAACCTAACATAACGTAATATATCGGTACAGTGTTAAGCAGAAAACAAAGTTGTAAGTTTAATTTCCGTTACCATATATCACAGTGACGGCTCAGAATTGCACCGTCAACGCTCCGACACAATATGAGTGCGGGATACGAAATGGGACATTTTTAAATGATCACCGTCTCACAGCGGTGATAGGACACTTTACAGTTTATTGCTAAATAAATAACAGAAATAGCCGCGGATATACAGCTTTATTTAACGAATTTATGTGTTACTTCAGTTAGATAGATATAAAGAATAATATAGATTTGATTTACAAAATTCTGCACCTACATTTCAAGGTTACTGGGTGCTTGTATACAAAAATACGCTTTAATAAAATAATTCCAATATAATTACTTTAAATTGCTTAATATCTCTATAACATTGAGTTCAAAATATTTATACATCGCTAAAACTTCGGATTTTTTTACCCCTTAATTTTTTTCCTCTAGTATATACCTACTCGTATACTTCGTGATGTAAAGATATGATATTACTAAAGATTACATAAATGTTTTTAATAGCTGTAGTAAAAAAGTGTAATCAAAATATTAAAGTTGAAAAAACAACAATAGAGAGAAAATTTACAAGCGAGTGAGCATAACATGGCCTATACATGCACATGTATGAAACATACACATATTAGAAATGTACGTGTATACATAGAATGTACACAAATATTACGGAATTCAAGATATTTGTAAATGAGATGTGTAACACAAAAGGAGAAAGAAAAAGCTCTGCAACACAGACACCACAATGGCGACATCTCTTCTTTTTATGTTTTTTTTTAAATATTTCAGAAAGCAAAATCAGCCACTGCAATATCATTAACAACTATATAGAACAGCACAGAGTACTACTAAACATATTTCACAAATATATTTCGCGTCAAAATAAGAACTCTCCGCTATTAACCTCTCTATGTACCATAGCTGTACCACTAATATTTAAGAAGCTTGAGAAGAGAATAACAGTTCAGTAAAAGAATAATAATAGTTCGCACCGTTTCATATCAAATTGAGAAATGATTACAAAAACAGACGTATGTCAATGCTTTAGTAGTAACCTCAAAATATTGAAGCAATCAGTTCTCGCAATTGATCCAAAATAGATGTTAAATTATGCATTACTGCAATTAATTAGAGTTCAATCATTGATAAGTGATGCAGACGAAGAGACAAATATGATGAATATTATAGAGCTCAAAGCCGTTGTGATGTTTGATGATCGCAATTTAGTTTCGATTTCATACAACCTGACTTATTAAGCACATTAATCACCGTACTGGTTTATTGTGCAAGTAGTCTAACTCACTTTTCATGAACGGTTAAAATTTAAAACTAAAATTATATTTTTCTACTACGTTCCAACTTGCCACTCCCTTCAAATGAAAAGAGGAATTATATACATACATATATTGATACTGAAAGAGACTATCAAAACATTGTACAGGTTTTCGTAGAGAATTTCAAATAATTTCCACCCTGGTATTATTTTTACAACCTAAGTCAAAGTTACTACCTCAGGTGCCTTAACTCTGAACACATGAAATATGTATTCTTCATATTATATGTACCTACACTCTTTATCCGTGTTCGTGTACCGAAGTAGAAATATTTCTATACGGTTTCAGTGAAAAAATCAATATTTCATGTGTTATATTTTTGAAAGAATTTATTTCATCTTATCTCCCCCTGTTAATAATTGTCGGTTAAATTTTAAATGATTGAGTTCTTGTACTATTTAAAATGAAATACAATTTAAATTATCCATAACTAGAGATTTTTTTTTTCATATAAAGCATTTTCATTTTGTGATTTAAAATATTGGGTAAAATAAATGGACTATTACCATATCGCCTTCCAATAAGGCTTTTAAGTATTAAGTTACAGTGGTTAATTTTATGGATTATATTAAATCAATATCGTGTTATACGTATTTTGATATAAGTATATGGTATATAGTTCATTCATAGACAAGCCGAAGTCAGTGTGCGATGGCACTCATTGGGGGAGGCCTATGTCCGGCAGTGGACTGAGATAAGCTGATGACTGAGACGACGACGATAAGGTGCATTATAGAAAAGTTCCATTGAACCTTAAAAATCATTAATTATAAATTATCTCTACCTAACTTAGTATTTTCTACGCGTTATTTTTATATTCTTATTCTACACATGTATCTGGAGCATTATTTCACAGTTTCTTACTCTATTATTTCTTCTTAAAAACATTTATTTTATAATCTTCACTGTTTTAAAAACGTTTTTCAAATTCATATTTTTTCAACACTTTAAAATACCTAAAGAAATGAACCGAACATTCGCCATGTGTCACCTCCACTCTCAAGACTTATGAAACATGCATGAAGGCTCTTTCATTGTGTTTGTGTCATGAAATGGGACGATTTCAATGTGCTTTGAAATTCTCAATCTAGCACCAAATTGTTTTTTTAAAAAACGTTGTTTTTACCACTTTCCTTGTTTGTTAAAGCACTTAACATTGCCTACATCTGAAATATAGTCCAATATCTTCCCTGTATAGATCCCATATCTCTCCTAATTCGGTATCTTGACATGATATATCATTTTCTTCTAATTTTTAATCATCTGCAACAAAGATTACGTTTAATTTAAAATTTCACTCGCTTCATCAAAAAGTATTTGAACATGCCTCGTTAGTCGAGCGGTTGCAAGCGCGGCTGCCGTTCAGGAGGTCCTGGGTTCAAATCCCGGGTCGGGTGCTATTGGATTTTTCAAGTTTAGGATTTCTAGTAGTGACTCGGAGTCTGGAATTGTGTCCGGTGTATGGCAATAGGCTCACCACCTATTTATTCCATGGAACTTAAACGTACCTAACTGGTGAAACGTGGGAGTGTACTAAACTCCTCTGCCTACCCCGTCGGGGATTACAGCCGTGAAGATACGTTATATAAACAATTTTTGGAACTACTTTCACCATTGCATCGTCCGTATACCATAATTAACTTTAAATTCGGACGTAAAAGGCCTTGAAAGATTAAAATGTGTGTTATAGAAAATATATTTTCAACAATGTTAAGTAACTCTGATCTGCGTATTAAAAATCCACACATACAATGGTATAATACCAAGGGTAAATTAAGGGTGATTATTAACGGTGCGACATCCGCTCCACGTACAACTCACCTGAGGTCTAATTACGAATAGTTTTTCTTCAATATATATACCTCTAAGTATACGAGTAGCAGCTGAACAACACAATTCACAATTAGGCTCTTGTCGCTGACGCGGCGAAGCGATTAAACGGGTCCTGTAATAAATCCTAGTTACGGGCCCCTATAAACCTGTCGCTAAAAGTAATTTTATTTCCGTGCTCTCGATAGCATTTCTAATAATAGGTACACTAAGGTTCGCTCGGGGATATCTTGTTTTACTCCTGTAAAAATACCCGAATAAGATTAAGGATCATTGGACGTATTATATTTAGAAAGAGTGTCAAGTTATGCTGATACCGATTAGCGATGAAAGCCTACCAAGTGGTGGTACCCCCCCCCCCCCCCTAGCCACCTAGCACCAAGCAACGAGAGATACAAAAAGTATTCATATATTATTCAACCACACTTGTCTTGAAGCCAGGAAGGGTTTTTCACAGGCGAATTTCGGTAATTGCGTTTATCCACAAAACGAATAACTCAGAATCAAAACAATAAATAAATCTGTATTTGTAACAATATGCGTCGTACATCCCACTCGTTTATCTATATATATTTATTGCGTTGTGCGCGAATTCTGCGAACAAGGACATATTTCGCAGCGAAACGGAAAAAGAATTACGCACCATTGGAAGGACCCGCTGGCTCTTTTCGTAGTGAGATCGAACTTATGCTAAATGTGACAAGTTTAAAATGACATAAAACAGTATCTTAAGAAATCCGTTATCCGGTTATCTTAAGAATGCCGTTTTAGTCATTATCAATGTTAACACTCATTTTTCCAATGATAAAAACGGGTCTTCTTTCTTATCAGAATAATAAGGAACATACTTGATATATTGTTCAGTATGAAACATTTTTCATCGTTAAATAGAGTGACTACATAATATTATCGCCATTGCCTTACAAATTTAATTATATTACAATTTAAATTGGTACGAATAAATTCTCAAACTACTATTATTGTTATAACGTCAAACCATGTCGCTAACGGGGTAGGCAAGAAAGGATTAAGTTCCAAATATCTCTATCCTCAGAACTAGCGCGCTTCGTCTACGTTCATCATATTCTTCGTACACGTGTACAGATTTAGGAATTTAAAAAGACGTCAATAATATCGCGGGGTAGGTCTACAAAGAGAAGGATTTCAATCTTGCCCATTATCATGACGAATATCAAAGGTTTACAATTACTTCATTGCACAATATCCTTATAAATCAATACAAAATATTTTGCTATGATTTTCCAATCCATACCTACATATGTACAAATAAAGTGTTATTGTGGAAAAATTTTTTTTTAGAAATACATGTTATGTAGGTACGTATTTGGAAACATCAAGAGTATGGTTAAGATTAAAACAATACAGAAGATAAAAAAATATTTAATACAACCCTAACAATTATCTCATAATTGGTATTTAATTAACAAACAGGAATTTTGAAAATACGTCGGATCAAATCATGTAAATTTTTTGATAATACATAGAACGGGTCCCAGACAAAATTCAGCTCGCGCGACTATCCCTAAGCGTGGAAACTTTGAAATTCCCAAGAAAAATTTTTGAGACGAAATTTTATATTCCGTACCCGATCATACGACATTGTATAAGCCTATCCAGGCCTTTCGGGCCTTCGAAAGTCAGCGAAGCAGTTGAAAATCCTTTTCCGCATTGAGTAGCAAGTTTAGTCGCCTACTGCAAGAAAAATCCAAGTTTGCACAGTTTAAATGGACATTTTAAATCCAATCATTTATTCAGAAAGCTGCATAAAATGGAGGCTTTTAAAAAGTTTTCGAGTTTCCTGGGGGTGAAGTTTTAAGTAGGCTGAATCATATTTAATTTCCCTATCGAATTGAAAATCAAGGGGACGGGGATGCCAATCGGAAAAGTGTGATTTTCTCTTCTTAAGTACGTTATGTGTTTTATATGTTTCGTGTGTGTACATTTCATGTTCCGTGGGTAATATCTGCTACAATTGTTTCTTCCGCATAGCTGGAAAAGACTAGTTTAATTCATCTAGAACACAGACTACTACATTTCAGTACATTGTTGATTAGTTAATCAAGATCTGGTTAGTAATTTCATAAGAACAGTCTAAGAAAACTTCATCACGGCAGCAAAGCGTATGCGGTTAGCAACGTAAACCAGTGAGAAGCGTGAGGCAACCGGAAGTGCCGTAATAGTTGTGCAGCTAATTCTCTTCAGCTAAACTCCAGTCATGGCTGAAATCTTAACTTTGAGATTGTTGGGGTAGAGCTTAAGTTATGGAAACTAGAGCTGGTGCGTAAACTGAACACGGAGCACATTTGAGGCGTTTCCGTCCAATAATATTTTTGATAGCGATTTAAAATGTGTATTCTCAGTAGCAGTGATATTAAAGCGAGTACCTTTCAGTACAATAAAGACGACTAAATGGGACCTTGCACACATACGAGTATGTTCCACAATAATTATTAAAAACATAAAGATTTCATTAAAGTTGTAAAGCGTTTAGTTGCTGCTATCTTAAAACACATCATCATCATCAGCCTATTCCCGTACACAGTTGACTTATGCCTCTCCAATACTCCATTGAGCTTCAAACACAAAACACAACATCTCTCAACACTTTTATTAATGGAATACATATAAGACTTTTAAGCCGCTGGCATCTGCAACTTGAAGCCTTAGTCCTAACTCCTATTAGGAAGAGAATCTCGCAACAAAGCCTCGGCTTAAACACAATTACACACAAACAAGTCGCCGTCACTTCTGTACGTCCCCATGCTTCATGCACGCTGTCATGTCAACACGAATATACTTTACGGACCAATGTTAAAGTTTGAAAAATATGACTTGTTTTGATGGATTGTATTTTCGTGTTTCGCGCTTTAAGACAAGTTATTATCTAAGTTTTGCCTTAGAATTGTCCCGAGCCGTGGGAGAGCATTGTTGAAAACACGTCACTAGGTTCATTCGTCTAAGTAGTGAGAGCGTTCAGTATTACATTTCTACAGTTTTTTTTTAGAGTAACACATCTATTGGACTGTTATCCGTTATAAATATTTGACTTTATTAGTAGCACAATCCAACCGAAATAAATAGCCAATTCGTAAAATTAGTTACTTAAGCTACTACTACTACTTAAGCTACTAGCATAGCAAAGAGTTCCTAATTTGAATTTATATATTTTTTTCCAGGTCAAACGATAACTGGCAAATCGACAGTACAGCACATCCTACCACTAGTAGTAACTCGAGACGAGATCGGGGGCGAACTGATGTGCAATGTGTCATCGGCTGCCCTGGACAAGCCAATCTTGACACGAGTGAAGCTAGACGTCGAAGGTAAGTCTCTTACTGAGCCTATATATAAAAGTCAATATGTATTGATGGAATATTTTGTACTCATACAAGTATACCGCATCTGTTTCTGCAGTCATTATAATATATTTAATGTATTACGATATATTTATTATCTACAGTCGGTCTTAGAGGCGCTAATATTTCTTGCAATAAATTAAAAAGGCTTTTAAGGTGTCAGTCTTCTGTTACTTTGATTTGCGTTGAATAACTTGGAAGAATCTAAATAAATTTGATTATATAGTAACAGATGGCGAATTCAAATACGCATTGACTAATTTCTTACACCTTTCGTCCCCCGTTTGAAGTTGCCTTCGTAATTATTCCGTACCTTTTCTCACCTCATAAATATGGACGAACCATAGTTTAATCTACCCGAACACCGCTGGATATTCTGGAATTTTAATATGATTTACTGGCAATAACTCAGTCTTTACAGACTAGCCACTTTTTCTCGGGATTATCATAATTGTATGGATTTTCATGAAGTAAGTACGCGTAGACCGGTTCACAAGCGATCTTCACTCTTATGGAACGCGAATTGTAGAGCGCTACGAGCAGTGTCTTAGTAGTTGTCATATAATAACAGATGTTTAGTTTAAGTAAAGTTCGGACTTCATCAGTTACATGTCTTTCGGTCCTACAACCCACAATAAAGCCCTAATATGTCTACTGCAAATATCCAATTATTTTAGTCTTGTTTGTTATACCTTTGCAGAACAGATCTAACAATATCCAAATTTAATACCTAGTCCTGTACGCCTTCTAGCCCTTTCTTTATATGTTTAAGAAATGCATACAGCACGTCAATAGCGAAGTAAAGAACACTTGCAGCGACATCTGTTATCGAATATTGAATACTAGCACATTCACAGCTAGTAAACGTCTTATTGGATATTTATCTAGCAAATTTTAACTAAGGATTAAGTTGTATTTTGGCTGTAATGTAAAAATTAAGCTCATAATCCTTAATTAAACGTCTCAGAGGTCGCAAGTCGCAGCAACTTTGCGTACAACGTTTCAGTTTGGTAAAATAAATATCCATTTTTCTGGGAAACTCTGAGATAACTGCCGTACCCAGAGCGATTGACGAGTTTGTTAAGTGTGATGATATCTATTCGACGACAGCAATGTAGCAGTAGTGTTCTTTATTGTACATCATAATTAAAAAAAAAACAAATAAATACAGAAAAAACTTAATTGTAGATTGTATAATAGGCGGGTAATACAATTGTACAATACAATAGGATAGTGCTGTGTAATTAACGACAGACTGCAACGGAAATTTTTTGTATACATAAATGTCACGCTATGTACAGAATGGTGTGGATTATATGTATGTACTTAGTTTATCTAAATCTAGACCTCATAAAAAACATTGAAAAAAAACATCAATATCAAACATGCAAGCGAATACCCGTGTCATTTATAATAATATTGACATTAAGCTTAGCCTGAAATATACACGCTGGCACTGAGACGACAAGAATAATTTTTTTCTCCAGAACCTCTTATCTTCGAGGGCCGTGTTGGGATAATTATCCCCATTAATTAAGTGGTATCAAGTGAGCTCCTAATGAAAATTTATTCCTTCGCAAAATTAAACTTGGAAAAAGTAGATTCAGTTTGAATGTCGTCAGATTTAGCGCGACTTTAAACGCTCGTTGCTATAAGCGTTGGAATAACAAAGTTTTTCAGATAACTCCGAGATAGACTAAGCGATTCTTGAATCAGATGCTTCTAACTTCTAACAGATGCTTGTGAAATGTTTTCACACTATGTTTAGTGAGTAAAATCTTAATTGCCTCGACTGCCTCGTTGGTCCGGTAGTAGCAGATTGATCTATGGTTAAGTGATCGAGAGGTCCGGGATTCGATTCCCGGGCCGGGTATCATTGGATTTTTTATTTAAAGCTTTTAGTTGTAGCTCGGAGCCTGGATATATGCCTGGTATATGACAATAAGCTCACCCCCTAATCTATGGCGTGAGATAGAATATATTGTAATATGTGATTTAATGTAATGATCGTGACAGTGTTCTTCTATGCCTCCCTCTTCGGGGAATACTACATAATTAGAATTATTTGTAATTAGATATAGACACGAGAATTATATTTTACATTTTGATGATGACAACATTCTGTAAAAGTGTGGGCATACAAGTTTTTGATGTTCTTAAACTTCACGAGGAACTTCTTAAACAGGATCTAAACGTCTTAAAATAATTCTGCCAGAACGAAAAAGCAAACATTTGAAGGAAATCTTGAATTATATTTCCCCACTAAACAAAGCGGTTGTATTAACTGTATAACTGTTTATACATTGTATAACAGCAGTTGTTACAACCCATATGTTAACAACCCCGCAACTTTAGGGTTCAAACTTGGGACTTGTAATATGTACACTTAATCGAACCCCTTTGTCCAATTAAATTTGGAGGATTACAAGTCTCAACTCAGTAATCTCGTTATATAAACATTCTCGGTTCCTTCTTGTACGAAACGTAGTGCCAGGTCATATAATAAGGGCCCAATCTCTCGTCGCATAGGTGACCTTTACTAGAAAACTTTCTCGAGCCGTTCGTGCTACAAAAACCATTATTACTGCCTGCTGTAGGTATTCAAAAGTCTCTGTTCTATTCAAAAAGGTACATTTCTGTTATGTCAGGGACACAATTATATTCTCCGAAGGACAGCTATACGATGACGCTCTGATTCATAATTATTATTACATTAAATAATATTCTTTCCATCACAATCTTTGACCGCCATTGGCAAGTTGTCGGCAGAAGTTTCGACTTGTTCAGCTAACTGTAACATATTGGCAGTGTCATCTCTAATATTGAATATAACAAAGTTAGCTCGTTAACATATTTCTTCAAAATTCAAAGTCATTCAAATGAATGCAAACACATCGTTTATCTTCCTTGGCAATTTGATAAAAATAATATTATTTTATTACTTAATAGAAAAACTGTGGCAACGTTAGTGTATAAGAGATATTGAAAATTGCGCCAACAAATTCTCTAAATGTTTTTCTGTTACAACAGCGATAGTTACAGAAAATTTGCTGCTACATATTTTTTAACTTTCATTTATCACTTTCCACAACAATAAAAGAAAACTTCCTAAAGAAACCTCTTTGAGAGTTTTGAAATTTTATGACTTCTACCAACCCGCTTTTTGACACTGTGATATACTTTTGACGGAATAACAGAATAATATAAAGAATTTTAAAATAGCTCTTTTAAGTTTACGTACTAGAAAAATGTAAAATTCAAAAGGAAACGCCGTTTCAAAGGGATGATCACAGAATTTTTCTTAAATACTTAATAATATATTCTCATTTTGTCAGCCTTCGTATCTTATTGTATTAGTGATTTAATACAGTTTAAAGTTACTGGCGATGGTAATAAATAGGGTATAATAAACATCCCTATCGATAGCAGCATCTGAAATATTCATACCATCGGCCATATTTTATATATAAGAGCACATTAACCCATCGCTTAACTAACTTCGAGTCGCACTGAAAGCAATTTTCTGGGCGCACCCGATAAATTGCCAGACCCTATAGCTAATAAGTGGCGAGATAGTTTACTCTAGAGATGATAAGCAAATGTCGATACCGCTTACCAAGCGACAAGAACCTCGAAAGGCGACATTTTTCTTTTTTACCAACCGAAAGCCGCTAAATAAAAGCAAATATTTGCTTTAAACGGCAACTGACTTAAAATATGAAAAATCTATGGATACGAAAAGTACTTACATAGTTCTTTCACCTAAAAGATGTTAACTTCTAAATATTTTATTTGCAAAATGTTTTGTTGTGGGCCTTTTAAATCTTTATTTATCGATAGCAGCATCGAAGACACATCACTATTACAAATAGGGGTCGGAAATGTTACCACCTTGCAATATCAAGGAGGGTTGTGGGAGGATTGAACGTGCCAGTCGGACACCCTTACGTATAAACTGAAGTGATAAATGAATTAGGGACAGCATGAGATGTGGAAAAACTTGGAGCATTTACTCCACTTCTTCAGAAGATTTCGTGTTGTAAATTAGCCGATGCGTTTCGTGACTACACATCAATCTGTTGAATTCAGCTCCTACGTTGATGGAAACATCGCATCATATTATATTTATTTAGATTACTATTTATTAATTCACTTTAGCAGCGAAAAGCGAGAAGTTATCAAGAATTTGTTAATAAATCGGAATTGGTACGAACATTTCACAAACTGCCAGTATTAGTATACCTACTACTACTTCATGAAGTTATTTCCCACAAGTAGAAGATATAATGCAGATCCATAAATTAAAAAAATATGTATTTCAAAATCGCCAATAATAAAGAAAAATTTTTTTGATTAACTTACAAAAGTAAAATAAATATAATTTACAACAGAACTTGCAAAGGAATGAGAAATTCCAAAATTTCGTCTCAGATCCTAATGGTAGGTAGTATCTACTTACCTACGATTTCACTTACGATACTGTTAATTAATTATCTTCTACGCATTAATTAAAGTATTCGAATGTGAAACGACGTTATTCAATGTTAATTATTAATTGAAATTACTTGTAATCACACTCCTGTAAGGCCTTAATTATTTCAATATTTATCATGTAACGTTGCCTTTCGATCAATATAATAGGAAGTGTCTGAACGTGACATATCAATTACTTCGTCGAATACAGTTGTAAAATTTGTCGTATAATTTTCGTATTAATTAAACGAGACTAGCTTGTCCCGACAGGTCTTGACAAATTATGTCAGTACTTGTTCAATTTGGCAACCCTACTATATTGTAAATGGCTAGATATTTTGTTTCAGAGATGAATGTATGATACTTCGAATGGAAGTACGATACTTGAAGTAAAAATATGTTTCACAATTGGTTTCCAAAATAAGCTGCAGCCTATTTTTCGCAAGAAAATCCTGATCTACAGCTAATTTTAAGTAAACAGCTAATAAGCGGACACGAAGAAGTTAGCCATTTATATCAAAATATTAACCCTTGTAAGACAACATACACAAGAGTTCCGTCACAAAAAACAACACACCTAAATACTGATAGAAAGTCCCTATTTAATCGCAAATAAACCAAAACGAGAACATTTTCAAAATATAAAAATGAACTCTTTAAAAAAAAGTACAATTCGAATCTATTGAACTGCAAAAGATAGGTATTACCAGTAATGTAGGTGGATTATTAGTAAAACTCTCCCCAAAAATATCTGGTTGTTGAAATGCCCCTGGGCACCTTTCGATCTCAATTCTTGCCTTAACCGGAATAAATGCGCTGCGATATCCACCTTTTATCCTGTGAGTAATAGGCCAATCGTCGCTTTCGATGAACCAGAATGGGATGAGTGACAAGAGTTAGCGATTTTGTAAAATCATATATGACATGTTGATGTTTACTGATATTTATTGGAACTCGATAAAAGATGCCGCTTCAAACATTTCTAAATCTGAATTGAAAGTTTTCATACAATCAATCCAACAAGTGTATGCATCCTATGATGAGTCAATTTGCAAAATAGGAAGTACTGATACAACCTAGATATCTGTTAAGTCCTTTAAAAAATAATTTTACTAATTTTAAAGTCACATAGAGGTCAAATTAAAACATTGGTTTCTCTTGACAATGGTAAAAGAATTGAGAAAAATGCCTGAGCACACGTAAGTCTTATGAATATAAAATTTTAAACATACGTGTTTATGTACATATACACGCTTAAATTTAATGTTTCTCTCAATACTGCGTATTATTTCGTATTAATGGATATCAATCTGGACCACGACGCGTAAAACTGTCCCATACATAATACTTATCTCGCAGCTAATAACCTACACTCGTCACAAGTTAATAGGTCATTCATTTAACAATCTCTTATTACTCGGACCACGTCTAATTCATAAGCATTAGCCCCCAAGGCTATATTGATAATAGGGTGGGCGTGTCAATTACTGACCCTGATTGCCTTTGATTTTGTACGCATTGGAGCACAATTTCGATATTTCGTCAGGGTACATGTACCTACTAGTGTACCGCCGTGTTAGTTTAGAGTGGGAGAACGGTATTTGTCGTCTGAAAGGGTACTTCGTAATGGAATGTTAGGTCTCCCAATTAATGTTATATCGAATTGTAATTAAATTCGATGGTAACGAAATGGAGGGAATGCTTAATATTTTGAGCAAGATTTGATTGAATGTAAGGAATCTAGAATTTGTGGAAAAAACCTATTATGTGTATAAGAAAACTTTCCTCAGGTTTAGATATACATAAAAGTTCTATATATTGTGACATCCGCCTCAGCAATAACGATACAGATGGAGAATGAAATTATTTTTCCATTAAGAAAGCATGAAGATCCATTAATAAGTTATATAGAAATCGTTGTATGGGGACTTTCGCGTTATGGGACTTCGGAGATGAAAGCTATTAACTTAATTAATTACATTAATATAAGTAAGAAGTTGGTGATCGACAGAGAAATGAATTTGTCTTGTTGTATATTTTCACGAAAAATATTACACGATAATTCAGTTGTGCGGCCAATTTAGTAACTAAAATTGACCCAATCTGCTCTTCTAACATAACTCATCATTGACAGCTTGACAAAAAAAACAGATGTGGCTTTAGTGTTCCCATACTTAAAATTGAAGATATAGGATCAAGTATATTCCAAAATACTGCGTCCGGTCCTAAGGTCCGTGGATTATTGACTGTGAATGTCAAAAGCAGGGTAATGGATGCTTTTCCCAAAGGACAAAAATAATTAATAGAATTTGAGTCATAAACACCATTATCCGTTGTGCCTGCGTGTAAAATGAGCTGCATAAGTGTATTTTTAGAAATTTACATACAGTCATGTGTATTTTCTTTATCAACTGTTTAGGTATAATTTCATAATATGATTCATGTACTTCGGGGTTAGATGAGAATGACTCAGGATATTTAGGTTGGCAGAAAGAGATAAGACTTAGAGAACAATTTAGAGGATTTATAGATTTGCGTTGAGTAGCATTAATTTATTTCATAAGTTAGCGTGAATTGTCATTGGTATACCAGATCGTGGAAATGGGAGACAAAATTCGAACAACTAGTCTTTTACTGTTTCCACGTGTTCCATAAAATCCATTCCAATCCACAGTTGTGAGTATATTGCCATTTGAAATTAAAAGTTCACATTCCGCGAGGTCAACTATCCAAGTTTTCCGTCACCATTACTTAGACCCCCAAGAGGCTAACAATCAATACAGATTTTACGCGTGTCCCTTCAAGAGTCATAAAAGAACATTTTGACGGGATGGACTCTCTATCGCTCTTCTGGGGATACATCAGTTGTTACGTTTTTATGTTGTTTCTTATTATTTGTTGTTTTATTGTTATTGTTGTTGTTTGAAATTCATTCCATGGAAGACATTCATTATTTTCACGCTTTTGTTGTTAAAGAGCAAAGCAGATTTCATGTGTATTTCTTAACGTCATCCATAATAGAAGAAACCATAACGTCTTGGATGAGTTCCATTGTTCCAAGTTGGATTATTTTCATAAATGTAGGAGGCGTTTCTTTTTAAGGTCGATTATTAAAAAAAAGGGAAATTTGTCTTAATTCGACGTGCGCTAAGTTAGAGACGTTGTTAAGTATTGTAAAGCCTACTCATTCTGATTTTGTTCCCTTTAAAAACTAAATGTTTAGTGATAATCATACATTGTTCTGCTATATGTCCACTATATTTAATGCAGCTCTCAAGCATGTAATTTACGCTAGGGAAAGTAACTTGCAATCTTTTTTACGCGATACGTGTTACGAAATCAACGTTTTATGACTTGATTAATTATTTATCCAGGTAGCAAATATACTAAAAAATAAGGATATTGCAGAACGTCTCAACACACGACCATGTGATCTTAAAATGCGATCAAAAATAACCTTCCAATAGAGCACCTTCGCATAAAGTCAGCTGGTTATTTGTCAGTCGATTAGAAAAATCATAATTATTATTAGTAAATTAACGATAGTCAGATTTTTTTATTATAACATTTTCTACAGTTCCACCGAACAAGATCGCCATCACCGGCGTGGGCGAGCACGCCACTCAGGGCACGCTGCTCACTCTCATGTGCGTGGTGAGCGGCGCGCGCCCAGCCGCCACCATCGAGTGGTACAATGGAACCCACAAGTTGAGCAGTGAAGAACAAAATATACAGGTATGTTGTCTTTTTCTATGATTATTGTTTTATAGAAGCCAAAGAATACAAGTGCCATATATCTCTCTCCTTATAATTATCATCCTGACATTAACACTATTATCATTATTACTTTATAAAGTTCTTCTCATGAATTACTTGTGCTAATTGCGGAATTAAATGTGACTTTATCCTAATAAATTTAAATACGAGAATTCTGATCTCGAAAATAAACCAACGACTGCAAAATTAAACGACAAACAATGTAAAATTACAAAACTCTGCAAGTTAATTTCGAACAACAATTTAAAAAAAGAAAACCTAATAACTAAGTTATTATTAATAAAAGGAAATTCCGACAAATCACCAGCGAGTCCAAGATTTCGCAGGTAACGCAAATGATGAAACTTTTGGCAAAAGTAAAACAGAAGCTTAGCGAAAATTGTAATTAATTTTGGAACCCTCAGACCCCTTGAGACCCCTATTCAAA
>DWMF01000340.1:0-15514 GCA_018244815.1 Parelbella polyzona | reverse complement strand
AAAAGAAGTTCCATTGTTGAATTATTCACAGCCATGTTTGTTCGTGTCGAATGTTGTGATTTGATTCCGTTCGCTTCTGTATCTAGTGACTATTCTATTGACCCACTTGCGGACGCGATACCGGCTATCTGTGATATGAGATGCACTTGTGAATGACATACTTCTTATACGAGATCTGTTCCACAGATTGAGCAAGATGTGTATGACATTCTCTCGAATTTGTCTCGACTTACCCTTGTTACTTTGTTTTTCTTTCGTTTTTAAAACTTCGCAATGTGATTAATCATATCTATAACATACATATATACATACGAATATGTATCGACTATGTAAATCCATAAAGTTATGAAACGTTCACATTGTAATTAAATGTATTAAAGCTTTGTTTTTATTTAACGCCTCCAATTATAATCAAATCTGCCTACATACGGTGAATAGAGTCGGTAATCATGTCCGATACGATGTATGATATAGCTATCTACAGTTTGGGTAGTCGCGCCTGAATCTTCGTTTCTCTAAAACAACTATTAAAAGCACTGAAGAGTTACATTGAACTGTAGTAGAGCTATTGCGAGCCAAAGAATACTTCTGATTCCTTGAATGTGTGACTACAGAATGAACGGACCAAAGCCCTACGATAATGTGGACTGAACGCGACATGTCAGATAGCGGCGACACATCGAATACGGTCAGGATCAGCGCGACGCGGAGCTAAGGACCGGTTTACACTATTACCGTTTTATCAAATCGGTATTTATGTACGATCTACTACATCGGGTTTTAACACTGCAATCGTATCGAGCTCATTGGCATGCTATTGGGAGGCCAATGGCTAGCAATGGACGGGAGCGGGCCGAGGATGTTGATGCAACCGTATCAGGTTTTGTCGTATGGTTTGATTATAACTGTAATATTCGGGTATGATACTAGAAACCGTATATGTAGTCCTTTTCGGTAGACCGTAACGTGTGTACGCGCGCTAATAGCGCTGCGGCGCTGGTCGCCTCGTCAGCTGCGGTGCGCGAGGGCTGGCCCCATTAGTTCCGTTAACACCGCGACCCGGTCACGGTGCAACTGCACGGATCATTTGATTTTTTTATTATTATTATTATATCATCAGACCGAGTCGTTTAGAGGGTTGGTAGATTTTTTTAAAATTGATACACAGAATATACATATATAAATAATGCTGAATGTGTGTATTGGGATGGTCTGTTCGTATTTTTTTTACCTAAGCTACTTATTCTTAACAGGTTTAGCGTACTAGAGAAAACTACTGAGCTTCCGCTAGTTAGGTACAAGTTAGTTAAACCTGCGCTCGGATATTGGATGTGAGTAAGGTTCAGTCAAACAAGCGACTCAGAGCATCAATTATGTAGCCGCCAATCAATTCAGTAGACGTACGCTTACTCGCCAATTCCTACTAATTAACTCGACTAAATCACTCAACGCGTTAGCTATGTATAATGTGTTCTATATGTTTTCCGTTTGTGGTACAATAATTATACGTTGATAAGTAATTGCATGTACCCAACAATTGTTTAACTGAAATAGCAATAAGATGAAAATTTCACAAAGTACTCCGTCAACAGCTTTTTATAATTGAACACAATTATGGTTTTTTTTTCTTTTCTCTGTACGAACATTTGAATCACTTTTAAGTAACATTTTATGGAATTCCTCATGCGTTACAACATCGTTCCACGCAAACTGTCTAGTATCCGGAGCGGAGACTAATAAATGTCTGACTAACGCCAGCGCCATGACAAGCGAGCGAGACCAACCAAGCTGACGGACCAACACTTAATCACGTATTAATTCATAAGTGGATGCGAATGAACCCGATTAAAATATGGCGCCGCCATTAAACCACGTTTGAGTTGGCAACAAAAAATGATTCATCCGTGCAGCGCCGGGTTATTCACGGCACTCAGAAACCTCTGTTTATATCTTTATATCCGCACACATGTCAAGTGTTCCGCGTGTGTATTTATTATGCCAGACGTCAAACCTTAAAGTTTCGTCTGCGCTGCGCTGGCACACGCTCGATAACACGCTATTTAAGCAGGTATGCAGGTAACCGATTCCTATCATTATATTCGAAGCTCCAAACGGCACAGTTTTTGGCGTATTACTGCTATAATACTGTACTGTGACCCCTTACGATTAATTACGTATCACTGAAATGTGTTTATGAGTAAGTTTTAACAAAATAGATTAGCTTGAACCAACAATTTATTGCGACAATTTCCCGCGTAAAGATTTCTGGGTTCAATTCTCGTCCGCACAGTTGAAGGATTTATGTGTTCCGTTTTCTCCTGTCTGAGTCCACGTAATGAGTCATAAGTGTAAAACGGTATTTAATTTAATGTACCCTACGGGTATACAGATAAGATGCAGTGTCTCAATACCATGATTATTCATAATGTCCTCTATATCACTTCTAATATAGATACATATACTTGTACTCGAGTGTCCAAAACAGTTTCGCATATTGAGTAACTCGCGCCGTCACAGGGGTCGGTTAAACACCCGCGGCACCAGCAAAAACCCTCATACATCTGCCAAGGGGACCAATGACAATAAGTTATTGAAAACAGTGGCTACCCAAAAAACAATTAGATCTACCTTCTAAGTTACGTAAGTTTTAATCTTATTTCATGTATAATGAAACGCTTGTGTTATTGTACTCCTATGAACTATAAATATGTTAATAAGAATGAATCTACTTCACTGTAACTATATCCTTAATAATGTCAACACACGTCTCATCATCTATTTAATTTTCAACGTCGCTCATTGAGTCCGTCGTGCCTATTATTTACATAGATATATATTTGGCAACATTCCTTCTATCGGTGGTACGTACGTGTGAATTGCCCCCAATATTTCAGTATCTCCTATCGCGACATGTCCGTGATTCATGAAACCGTACTCTTTGCGGTTATTGATAGCAATGCGTACCTACGGTTTATTTTGTTACTTCACATTGTGAAACGCCACCTGACTACATCGGACATATTTTCACGTATTACAACAATAATTTTGCTCGGAACGTTTTGAAAGTGCGACTGGCGATCGGACGTGGATTCGCTTGGATGGATGTATGTAATGTATGTATGTCGCAACAGTCCTCTGTCGTGATATCCGTAGCTATTAGTACGAGAACAGCGCGATCCAATGCAAAGGCGAAAGAATGGAAACGCACCAGTATGTCTCATTCGTTTTTTTACACAATACTACCTTATTTGTTCGTTTAATAGTAGTACTCGTACAATATTAATCAATGATCATAATATCTTAAGCTGGATCTGATGTGTTCACATCTTTAGGAACTGAAACATAAAATAACAATGTCTAAAACTAGGAACGCGGTCATGTGTACACACCTTCAGAAACTAAAATATAAAATGGAAATACAATTCAAAGAGCGGACACACCTATTACGATATAACAAATTTATATATAAAGTTCTATTAATATTGTAACAACCGGTGAAAGCTGGTCGCAATTTATAGTTCATTTGGCATTCTTGCAAAAAATGTTTTCATTTAAATATTTATCAAACATTTTGCCAAATATATGTTTATATATTATGCCCACCTCATTTTAAATTCAACCAAGTAACACCAATAGCAATATTTAGCATATTTTTCCCATTGAATTGGATAAAGTTATTATCTATCAATTAGTCCAATATAACCATAAATTAGCTCTGCCCTCGTCGTGATAACGAGGCAATGGGATCATAAGTCTTTCTATTTTAATTGTTATTTGAAAATTGACATGAATTTTTTTTTTACTTAAATCAAAATACACCAAAATATGCTCGCTGAAATCATTATTGCACGATCATCATACAATTACATGGAATATGTATACTGAAATAATAAATAACACTTCAGTTAAATCAACGAATTCATAAATCAAGCAAGACCCACTTTATGTTGACTATCGGCTTTGTCTAGCAGCCGCAAAAATGTCCGAAACGTGTTCACATTGATGAGAAAAGTAATGAAGATAGAAGAATCACACTCGGCACTGCTCGGGAATACAAATCGGCACTTAGTACTTACTACCTGCCTACACCAAAAGTAACCTGGAGTGAAGTTATAACATATTTAAAGTGGATGATAAAAGAGTCATACAGCGAGATGATGAACATGGTATTACGGCTATCGGCATTCACAACAGCATGACGAGTGCATTGCAAACGTCGCCGTATGTTATCTATTGAACTTGATCTGCGTACTAGAGTTACATAACGTTTTTAGCTTCGGCTCGTCCATCGTGACATTGGGAGCGCAGCCTGTAGCGGACAGGTGGGCACTGGGTAGGTAGAGAGCAAGGAGTGCCAAATAAGCCTATCCTTACAAACCTGATGTAGAAGACGCATGTCAGGACTGTGAGGACAGAGGTAGGTACTTGGTAATCGCTGCTCCTTGCGTACCTCGTAAGGCGTGATGATACAGACATTATAATATGAATGATTGATCAAGAGTTAGATCTATTTAGAATTATAAAATCCGTACATACATAAGCAACATTAGTGCAAAAATAATAATAATAATAATAAATATGTAGGTAGTTATATATGTAGGTATGTGTGATGTAATTATCAACAACGCAAAAGTAACGCGACTTTGGAAAGTGCCCGAATTTGCAATGTCCGATAGTAATGTAAGCAACAGCAGCGTTCATTAAAAATTTATAAATATAATATGCCGCAATACCTATGTTACACTTTCATATGCAGATAAAATAATTACATACAATAAATTTAAAAATTAGTTGTCATACTTACAAGCGATTGTTTATCAAAAACACTACGCAACTATGTATTTCGCAATTATACGCGAATGTTTCGTTGTTTTGACGAAAATGTGCCAGGTTCTTGTTTTGTTGCTACAGTACAGAGATAAAACCTATTTCGATATTTAGAAGTCATTTACATACTTGTGTGAAATGTTATCATTGTTACTTATTGTAGGTATAAAAATATTATATTTTTTTTTTATTACAACCGAATACAAATTTTCCTGTTTTCGAATGAGATGTACCTACTGATTTTTCTATACTGTGTACATATATTCGTAACTCCCAATAAAAGTAGATAGCTTTATACAGTATGTTAACAAAACGTCTATATAAACCACCCATTCTATACTATCTAGGTCGGAGCAGTGTTTCGAGATGAGAGTGAATTTGTTTCACTACAGATTCGCGGAGTGTGCCTACACTTTTTGCGTTTATCACTTTTATATACATCGTCACACTTGTTCATTCAAGTGAAACATCGTTACCCACTTAGCGGGGAATGTAGATGATTATTGTTTACTTAACAGCTGCATTTGCATGCGGCGATATATTAGAAATTCGTTCCGATGCTGACAACAAATACATGAAAAACCAACGGAGGCTCACACTTAACGACACTTATCGATGTAGTCATAATCAATGTTGCAGTTGTGTAGTAACACACCTAAATGCCGACATGTTGGTCGTAGTGTCGTGTACGAAGTTAGTGCAATAAGGTTGCAACGTGTTCTGTATTGCACTACTTTTTATATAGAGGTAGCATACGAATACAATTTTTTAATATTTTCGTTATCTTCTCAACTTTTTTGTATTCATGTGATAATTGTTACATAAGTTAGGTAATTCTTTTGTCATTTGGCATATTGGCGCGAAAATCAACTAATGGCAGACAGCTGGTCACGCGTGTCAATACCTATAAATATAAAAAGGGAACTGTTTCCACCTGCTCACTGCTCCATTTATGCGGTCTTCACATGTCATAGGAATAGAATAGGAATTAAGAACTCGCCTATAAATAATTGTGGAGACTTCACTTAGCGACATGTGTTACATATTTCCATTTAGGTATCTACACATATTTTAAAAGATAACTACAGCGCAATTATAGCAGACAATTGTAGCTGAGAAGTGTTATAAAGCCGTTTAAATTTTGGTTATAATTTTGATCTGACATTTTATCGCAGCCCTCATATCTGCACCCAGGAAAACCTAATGACTGCCAGTGATGAGGCAGTCAGCGTGGTAAAATTCTGGGCTAAAACCATTTAGGGACTTAAAATGTGTTTGTCATCGACACGCTAAGAAGAAGCCCTCAAATACCATTGTTTTCCAATAACACATTTTAATTATATTATTATGTCAGTCGGCGTTAGGTAATTACTGATACATATGTGAACATAAATATAATGTATAAAGACACTAAGTCCAGAAACAGTAATTTATTTTCGTGCTAAATTGTAGTAAACAGTTATCCTCTCGTCCCTTCATCCTCCTAAAGCTTCGGGGAATAAGGGTCTCGTTTTATTGTACCCTTCTTGGGTCAAAACCCGGAATATTGACCTGGCGGCCTTGTCTCGCTCGTGGCAATGTTAGGACATAATCATGTTTGAGTAACGGCCTCTTTCACAGCTCTTCGGAGACAGAAGGACGTATAGCCTTTATCGGTGCCTTATAAAATAGACTTTAGCGTTGAAACAATCGAGTGTGTTGTTTACGGATTTTTGCCAGATTTTGTCTCTTTGTAATTTGATCAATACTGGAATTGAAGCAACAGTCGAAATTCTTGCATACTAAATTAAGGTGATACATACCTATTAGATTATTTTCTTATACTACCAGAAAACTAAATCGAAAACATGTAAGGACAAATTTACTCTAATAGAGAATACAACTTATATTAATGAAATAAACTGCAAAATGAATATCACTTCCTTACATTTACAAAAAATCATTGTATTTACAAATATTAATTTTTATTATACTCTGACGCTGGGTCACTTAATGGTTAGACAGAGAGCAGCGAATGCTATTAATATACATATCTATCCTACAGACCTGACGTATTGTATTACTCATGTAGCTACATCAAACGAGGTACAAAATTAAATTTAGGATTTATAAAAAAATTAAAAGATGATGATAGAAGAAAAGAATATGATGATTTAGCTTGCAAGCTATTTAAATTTGTACATGGCATGTTTGTGAAACGTTACCATATCATTTATATCTTTTTAACTCCGGGTGTTCTCCCATACAGTTTGAAAATAACTGTAATAAAACCGGTACACAAAAAAGGGGACAAAAACAAATACGATAATTTTCATCTGATATCCTTAATACCGGTTCGGACCAACAAAATTTGGTACGGAAATCTTAAGATGTTCATATATTTTTATGGAGAAATCTGACATAGTAAAAGAAGAACAATAAGTATGCATTAAAAAAAATGGTTGACAAAATCAGTAACTTTCAAGAAACATCAAAAACTTAAATTATATAATTCCGAATTTATCAATATGTACGATTTAACTATGCTTGTCTATATAAAGTAACTGAAACATATTTTGCCTCATGTTCTTCGCATTATAGAATTAACTTATATCTAAAGTGTTTTCTGCAATACACGGAAATAAACTAAATTATGATTAAAATAAAACTGTCCAAAATCGATGTTTATTAACAGATTTAAAGCTCCGGAGTTCCGCAAGGAAGCGATTTGGATCCATTATTATTTCTTACTAATGAAAACCACTTTCCAAATAATAGGACTCAAAGAATATTTTCAACGCCGATGGTCCGGCGCCACTAGCTCGTATTAATAAAAATACAAACGTCCTAAATCATACAATTCTATAAAGGTAGCATAGAAAAATGATATTGGATGGCTTGCAGATAATAAACAACATGTAAGTTAACTTGATTAAGTACATATATTCAGTTCCATTACGAACAAGCACGGCAACCGGAACTAACAATCAAATTTAATGAGAATACTATTGAGCAAGTTACGGGTCAAAGAATAGAACTATTTGTTATAATAAACCTTCGTTTTAATAATTATTTGACGTTGACGGTTGTAAAAACTTTTTTGTTATCTTGTTACTCGTATTTAATTTTAAATTTCATTCTTAAATGAATGAGTGACATATTATATTTTGTGTATAATTTCTGTTTTCTATAACATATTTTACGCTCTTTGGCGATGCTTAAACACCGAGGTAATATAGAAGCGAATTGTAGGTATATGTATCTAAATGAACTAACGCGATAAATGAATTACTGGTTGCTTCTAATCTGCCAGTTAAGTAGGTAGCCTATCTGGAAAACTTAAAAGCTTTCGATAAGGTTTAATGAGAGTTATCGAACTCGGACCGGGATCGCTTTACCTAATCTGTGGAGCACGGAACCCGGCGCCCCTGATAATATTTACGTCGCCACTTATTACCTCCGGCGGTTCATTCATAATGCACGATGCACGCGTTTCTTCAATACCCACAATCACTCACACACTGTGAGAAACCTGGGGATAGATGGTGAGATTTACATACAAATACGGAGATCACTCCTACACCCGACAAGAAACGACGATTAGAATAATACATGCATATTCACCGTTCAGCGATATGATCTGAGACATCGATATCTAACAGTAATGCTCGGACAGGAAACGATACTCGTATCTCGCGGATCGATTATCGATTCTCATTTCCTTGTATGTATGTTATTTATTATCTATTTAAACTATGGATGTATCTATGTAAGTTTCTAATTGACTGCGTACAATTTTTGTTTATGTTTGTTTGGCACTCGACCACGTTGTGTAAGTAAGTACAGTTTTGTTTTAACTAAAACTCGTTTATTAGTAATGTTACAAAATTTTGCAATCGCTAATGACTACATTGTACCGTGCAGTAGGTGTCATTCATCAATCATCGAAGTGAAGTGATTTAATGTTTTGAACCATTTGTACGGCTCATCGTTCGGCTTAAGTCTCACCACTAATTACCGAAGGCCTGGAGAAAACACCGCCATTTTGCCCAAAGGCAAATGGCACAAAGAACGTTTAGTATCAACCCGTGTGTTAGATGGTTTTAAATCGCGTTTATGGCCTCCGAGAAGATTATAGATTTTTACGTTGGAGTAACAAGCTGGCTCGACTACTACACGTGCCCATTAAAAGACACACTTCTGGAAATTTGCCACTAGCGGTTATCCATCCGAGTGCCGACCGCACTGAGACCTCTGAGCTGAACTATTTTGCAGAGCGCTTGCAACTTGCAACGGCGTCACGGCTACCACATAGTGAATGAATAGAAGTGTCTGTATTTGAAACTTAATAGATACAACTAAATACATAACATTACAAGCTTCATAGACGCTGCATTACCGACGTATTTCGGAAGATGATTGGAACACAAGGAATTCGATGTTTGTTTTTCCCTCGAATGCTTCGAGCGCTTACACAATTATTTAAACCATACTGAATTCTCGTAACGTTTATGCACGCACACTCTTCTCGGAAATAGACTGAGCAATCAAACGTCGAATTCCAGCCAATTACACAGTGATTGTGGTAACTGTACCCGGCGTGTAGACACGTACTTTATACACTAGGGAACGCCTGCTACTTTGTCTTTATACCAATTTTAGTGAGCACACGCAAATTAAACTTATAGAGTTCTAAAAGAGCGGCGGTAAGCGCTAAAATTCAACACATAACTATACACACCAACAGGTTTTATAAGTTGTAACACCAAGCTTTCCTATGCTATCTGCAATCTTGGGATTACGTCTATTTGTCTGCTTGGCACAACTCTGAATTCCGAGACAAAAGTGAATAGGCACTTTCTAGGTAAGCGTGCTACATCCTAGGCTACACCTCGACTATGATCTAGCGAGGTTGCAGTCAAAGCCAGGTTAGTTTACAAAAAATGTTCGTACAAACAGAATTACCTACAACTATAAATAAATGCAGTTTGTACAGTAGGTACAGTTATTTTTTGTGCTTAATTGATGCGTTTCTTTTTGCGAATTCAAGTGTATTTATTGTATTTTACGTGTTGCGAAACGATATTTTTGTGAAACACAAACGAAACAATGTTGGTCGGTCGGCGCTCGCCTTGAGACGCGTGGTGTCGAATTTCGTCGAACCTTGGACTACGCCCGTACTGAAACGCGAATAAATGTATGTAATGACAATTCGTTTATTCAGTCGAGGTCGTGTGGATACGATTGCAGTATGTTCCCACATGTTTAGTAGCAGTTGGTTGACCTTATACGGTGGATTCCAATTATAACATTAGGCATTATCGCGCGCAGTGTCAGATTATGTTTGTTACTATACTAAAATATTTAACGTATTTATTTACGTGGCCACAAAAATGAATTGTGATATATTTTCATAGTATAATACTAAAATATTTATGACGAACAATTTACAAAAACGTTTTGGTTCGTCGAAGCCCTTATCACTCTATACTTTCAGGCTCTTATGGTTATGTGACTGTCGTTAAACTTCGTACAAGACCTTTAGAGCTTTTACAAATAACTGGCAGATTCTTTAACCTCATGCCCCACTGTGAGATATTAAAAGGGTCGCAGCCACCCACTGATGGTCCTAACACAATAAGAATAAAACATGAGCTAATAAATTTAAACACAAAGTGACATATTTACTCATTCATATTCAGCGCTGTGTAACACAGTGCTAATTAGTAGTCTTTTGTTTCCATTTAGTGAACCACAGTAAACACACAGCCGGGCCCACGCATTGTTTATTAAGGATAGATAGGTTACCAAGAAACGGATTTCGCTGTGTGTAATTAATTGTGACTAATTCGCCTGTTGCGTTGCAATTCATCAATGTAGCGGCTGGTGGGTGCAACAATCGCTCGCCCACACCTCGCGCCAGCACAATGTGCGATTCAGCTGAATTCGTTTGAGGACAACGGCACACGTGCTACAATTGAATGGCTACAAAACAGATCTGTCTATCGTTCAGTGGGTCAGTGTTACATACGTGCAAGCTTGGAAAAAAAATCTTCTCTACAGGTAGAGATTTTAATTCTAATTTTATTCTTATACCTGTATAAGAATAAATTTAGAGTAAGCTTTGTGTCAAAACATTCTCCACGGGACAAAAGGTAGGTAACAATGGTTTATAAAAGTACGCTAACTTTTTGTTATACCCACATAATTTTGTTATGAGAAAGTTACAAATGATTACAAGATCTAAATAGCGTCCATTTATATTTTCAACCAACTTCTTATAAAACTAAAAAAATACAAACAATAGTGTTAGTAAATTCAGTTAATATTACGTGTTTATAAAAGTATTGGTATTGATATTAAATGTTAATGAGATTTTAGAAATAGGACTGTCAGCATACATTAGCTCAGTTAATATAAGTTAATATTAAGTATAAACCCTGTTAGTATTCGTCACACTCAGAGAGGATCAGACTCATTGCTGCCACTGAGTTGTAATAAAAACTTCTGTGGGTGTATAGCATACATATAAATCACAACCTTCAGACCGAAAAAAAAAACGGTTTTAATAGCAAATACTTATCTGTTAAAATTCATAATGATCGAATTGTATGAGATTTTTGCATGATAAATTCCATTGACGATTCAGCCTTTACACACACTTATTTGTCTTGCAAAAAAGCCGCTTTGAATATTGAGACAAGTAAATAATTCGTGATTGCGTTCAATGAAATAAATGCGCTGGAGACGTAAGTGTGTCATCCCACTTAGCTACAATAGGACAGTCAAAGGTCTGCCTTATTTAGAAGTCGTTCTACGAGACAATTGATATCGACATAGCGATGATCGTTAAGTAGAACGCTGTCTCTACAATTGGATAAACATAAACATTGGGAGCATTGTTTTCGTCCGTAACTGCTTGTAATTGTACACTACGGTCATTTTAGTATCGAATTGGACAGAATTGGACGTGTAATATCGCGACTTAATGTTTCTTATCGCCGTTTCATTAGCTAACGCCACTCGGCTCTACTGTGAGTATGTAAATGTATCTTTTTTGTTGTATACATTTGTATTCTAATGTTACGGTGTATTATTAAGTAGATGTGCTTTTGCATTACTTTATCGTTTATCCCTACGTAAGGCGAGATACGAATTAGTAAAAGTATTGCGTAACGTACACACATATAACAGCGTACAGTCGCGTACAGGGCACTTAACGGTCGTACAAATGTTAGATGGACAGAGATTATGTACAATTTTGCGGTATGTAAATGAACGTAACAACACCCGGAAGTCGCGGCGGTGTGAATGGCTCTTTGTCAGTCGCGATAGCTTTCGACACACGCCGGTGAGTGCCGCCATCAACCTTTACAAATGTCATCAAAAGGATGCTGGTTGCGACACGACCGCTTCGGCGACAGTTGGTCAATCACCGTCTCTACCGCGACATTCGACGCTCATACTCGGATTCGTCACTCATGTAGCGATTGTATAACCGAGCGCAGCTGATACTCGGAACGTATCTCGTAAAAAAGTGATTCGCTTTTAACGCGGACGTCTCGCGCTGAAGCGCCTCGGGGCGGTTCGAGCGCAAAAAGTTTGCCTATGGCGAACATGCGACCGTCGAAATTGGAGTTGTTAACAGAAAAGTCCATTATTAAAATTTCAATGACACTTCCAACTAAATAAAATTTAATCTGTTACATAAATGCGTAATTTCAACGTTGTCGTTTTATGAATGTTTTGTATTTTTTATTGAATAATTTATATAACATGTATTGATAGAAATAATAATTAAATGTTTCTCTAACATATTGGCAACATCTAATACTTATTTCTATATATGTTCGGTTGAAGAAACTATATTAGATGTGGTATATTGAACTCATGCCTAATTACTTCTATTTCGATTAAAACAAAACGATTAATTAACATTTTTATCAATCATTGACAACTCTCCATTTGAGTCAAATATACTGAAAATTCGACATTTGATTGAATATTATACAGAAATTATTATTATAATTTTTTACCTGACCACCTAGACCTATTTGTAATATAAAATTATACATAGTACCTAAAATTGGCTTGCTTGTAAAAATATAGTCACATGTTTAGTCATGAACAATCACCGTCATGATTCTATGAAACGCGATTCTGTCGCTACTTTTTGCTATTAAAAAAAAACGATTTTGCAATATTTTGCGAACAATATAACGATTGTACATTGAGGTGAGACTCGTTTCAGTATTATTCGAAGCGCTTGTGAAATATGTTTTATGAAGCAATACACGTAAAAATAAGAAATACGATATTTTAATGTTAATCGATTTTTTTCCATTACAGGTAAGCAAGAGGTGACTTTAGAAGCTAAATTTGAATAAAAATCGTGAGTAAGAATCGTAATTGCTATTATGATATTTGAACAAGGCAAACACATGACGTATATTGTTTTTCTTCGCTTAAATTATTTAAATAATAACTTCCTCGATTACCTCATTTGTAAGTTTAATATAATTCAGATTTACAATGTTCGTGTACGAGAGATCAATTGTAAATACTTGACTGTTAAATGTAATAAAAAATGTTATACCAATGTTTCACAGTATTATATTTCATACGTCTGGCAAGGGACTGGATCAAATGTTACAAATTAAGAGCTAATGAGACTATACCACAGTTGCAATATAAATACATAGATAGGTACGTCTAAGGTAATTCAATAACAAACAATGATCCTGAACAATGCGCCATACACGTTGATAGCCCGCACGTGCTATCATACGTACGTGACGTACGTGTCACGTGGACGCCGAAACTGATAGGACACTTTAAAATCCTGAGCGAGATATGCACAATACAACCTTGCTGTATTTAAATATGTATAGTTAATGCCGCTACCACACTTGTGATACAAAGCGTTCGAATAAAGGTATATCGGTTACGTACAAACTGCTTCACTTAAAAATATCTATCTAACACCTATGTATTATGAATACCAAACATGTATTTAGTGCTACTGCCACAGTTATGTTATAAAGGGAACAAGCTAAAGCGTTTCGGGTACAAAGAACCTTGCGTTAACTAAACATGTCCCTTGTTATGCACACCAAACAAAAATCATTGAGTCCTACTGCCACGTTTGTTACATCGAGCGATAAAATTAAAGCTTTGTATGTTTACGCTAGTCAACGTGTTCAATGACACGCAATATATTTTCTATGTGTACTTATTATGTACTCTATCTCCTGCTATATTTCGGGGCTCAATAACATCAATAAATTATCGCAGGAAAATATTATCAGCTATCAAGCTATTTGCTTTACGATGCGTCACGTTCGTTCGTAAATCCCCCAATATAAGTGTTATACAATCACATTGGCGATCGATATATTGTTGGACAAAGAACATTTCCAAATATCGTATAGTCGTCACGTTGATAGATCGCGATATCATTGGCACCTACACCTGCGTTAGAAATGCTCTTTGTCAACACAATATTGCTTCATCGGAATTAGTTTTAGCTAGAAAATGAGTGAGCGGATAATGAAATAGACGCGTCTGCTATCGTAAGAATGATTTATTAGACAAAACATATGTAATTTATAAGTGCCCATACGAGAGGTGAAGTTTTCTACACGGCGAGTCTTCTCACGTGACACAGTACAAGGAGATATTTATTATCTTACCATTTTTAGATGTTGCGTTCTGACATATGTATATGCGAACTCTATAGACATTTTTATTTACCTAACTTAACCTTACCTAATCTCTTCAATATTGACTATGTTTTATAGAAAATCTACAGCTATTTATTCCTTTGACTATACCACGTGTGCATTGACATGGTAAATATATTTTATTGTTAGAAGAAACACGTAGATTCTTCCACTATTTAGACACAGATCTCCTTTCAGAAAGAGAGGGATTAAGACCATCGTCTGCCACCCTGGCCTAGTATGGGTTGAAATTATATGTAGGCAATAGCAAACAAAGCAAAACGCCTACTCGATGATCATTCACACATTTCAGTCTATAAATGAATAATCAAAGCCAAATGATACAATTTTTTCCTCTGCTTACACGTGTAAAACAAATACGCACGTGAGATTTCCTACCGCTGGATAAATTAAGACCATTTCAGCACGTGATTATCAAAATGAGATTAGTACTTACTCGTGTTTAAAAATAATGATCCTTGTGACATATGTGTAACCAGCGAAACCAAACGTGGTGTGGCCGGGTCGAGCGTGTTGTGACAGTCACGTGGAAACGAAATATTAATTACTAATACTGAACGCTATAAATATGTTGTTGGTAACGTTCAAAAGGTTGGTTGGTCGGTTTCGTTCAGTGCCATTATTTCTAGATGTAAATCCCAAAGTTTTGGATAATGCTGAACACACCGATTTAGATTCGAGACATTCCACTTAAATCCGTCCCTAAAGATAAAACCGCATCAGCAACCTAACATTTAGAGTCTGAACGTCAAAGTTCATTAAAGTTCGACTCCCAGGGACGCCGGCACATAAGTAACGTTCAGCATTTAGATTTCAGACGCTCCATCTTAGTTCCGCTTCTGAGATACATTTATATCAGCGACATTTCTTTTCTTCTTCCGATCCTTTTATTATTTCACTGTTGGAACACCGGTCTCCTCTCATAATGAGAGGGTCAAAGTCATAATCCCATCAGCAACACATAC
>DWMF01000339.1:0-15529 GCA_018244815.1 Parelbella polyzona | reverse complement strand
CATTAAAACATCATTTAATAATATGACACACAGAACAATCTTGTGTAATTGAACGTGGAAAAGATGAATTTCTGATCTGACAATGAGTAGAATGTAACCTCAACTTTTCCCAAATGATGACAACGACCAATATTAGAAAACATACACTATTAACTTTATTCTGTTGACGCAAGAAAATTTATGATTGGGAAGTAATTTAATTAAGTTAATCTTTTTCCCACATGGCAAATTATAACAAACGAAAAATAAATTATCAAAATTATTTCCTAATAATCAAAACGCAGAAGTATTTGTTATAGCGTTTATTAATATACTAGTTTTTATA
Source organism: Parelbella polyzona (assembly GCA_018244815.1). Classification (NCBI taxonomy): domain Eukaryota; kingdom Metazoa; phylum Arthropoda; class Insecta; order Lepidoptera; family Hesperiidae; genus Parelbella; species Parelbella polyzona. The sequence goes on along the minus strand of DWMF01000339.1, from coordinate 15,204 downwards.
CTATGGATTTAGAGATAGAGGGTAGAATACAGTAAAGTTTTCACGCTGATTTGATTCGAGGGACTCGGAAGGGCGGGTGGTCCTTCGCTATCAGCTGATCTCACTTGCTAATGTCATACCAGCTTATGTTACCCTGCCACCATATTGTTTTCTGTACCTACTTTAATTTAAAACCTTATTATCAAGAGGTCCTTTTACTACAAAATATTATTCGTTTCGTTAATTCGTTTTCATTGGGTCATCTACTAGATACATTCTTTTACATACATGCCACCAGCAAAAAGACCGTGAAATAAATAAAACTATGATAAAAATAAAACAAAAAAAAATTGTTAAAGAAGGCGGCTTTAAAAAAGTAATTTAACAGGCTGTCAGTCTTAGTGCATCCTAAGAGTGTTTTTTTAATTATTGCCGACTTAAATAATATAATAAGCAAGTAAAGGTTAACCTTATATTAAACTATTAAAGTTATTTATACAAGGCGACCCGGTTACAAATATAGTAAAGGTCATACGTTATATATAAACGTGCGTAGATACTCAGGTAAGCATCTCGTGAAAATCTTTAGAGCGTTTGTTCAAAATTAGTTCCGAAAGTTTAAAGTTATAAAAGCAAATTTCCAACAACAAACAAGAACAGCGGAGAGGCTGCTGTTAAACTCAAAATTCCTAACCGTGTGTTATTCTACGACGTAAAACCTAGGGTTCGAACTGACATAAGATCTATATTAACACCATAAATGATACATTTGACTGGCCTGTCGTTCCTGTGAATAGGGAATCAAACTGTTGAGCGGGGGATCGTGGGTTCGATTCCTACCCAGGACAAATATTTATGTGATGAGCACAAATTTTTGTTCTTTGTCTGGGTGTAAAAAATAAATATGTACATATATATTTATACCTACATACATATATATGTACATAGTGCATCAGCAGTCTGCTTACCGTAACACAAGCTCTCTTGCGGCTTACTTCGGGATCAGATGGCCGTGTGTGGAGATGTTCCGAGATATTATTATAAGTATTTACACATTGAGAATATATGTGTATGTGTATAAAGTTTCTATATATATTATTGTGTGCGCGTGCGTGCGTGCGTGCGTGCGTTTATTATTTTTTTTTATTTTTTTTTATTCTTTTCTTTACTTTTCTTTCTTTTACTTTTTTTTTCTTTTCTTTTTTTCTTTTCTTTCGTTTTTATCTTTTCTTTCTTTCTTTTTCTTTTCTTTTCTGTACCCTTGACAGTTAAATCGTTGCTTTTTTACATTACTCAAAATTAATTCGATCTTATGTTTCAATAAATATAGTCCAAATAGGACTATATATGAATTATATCGCTCTGATATATTAAAAAGTATGATAGATAGATAGCACGCTACTGAGCTCGATCTTCTGCTCTACGGATCCAACCACTGCCAGCCACTTTGCGTATCTATATCGTCACTCTACCTACCTGGTCTGTACAGATTTATTTATTAACAGATAGTAATATTGTATGTATTACGGTTGTAGTCCGCGGTAAAGAACCGTATAACACAAAAAGTTACGCCCCGAGCTTACAACCCTTTGATATTATTTAACCTACTTTTCGTTTGTGCTTTCGCAAAACGTAACAAACGGCACAGTTTCTCCTTTATATCTCTTTAACTAATTAGATGTGTGTGTGCACGAGGGAATATTTTTTTTATTTGGAGCAAAGCGGTAATTGTACGTTTTATTGCAATATCTGCAATGCTTTAAATACATTTAGGCAACAGTTTAAAGTAATATTACCCTGCAACCCAATTTCGGCCTGGTCCAGATCCGCGGATCGAAATTGGATCAGCCTCAACGAAGCTGATTTAGTTACTTGATCATATTAACAATAACTTCTTTTTCCCTATCCGTTTTCTATTATATCTCTATGTTATTTCTTTCTTTTGTATATTACTTCTTTTACACTGGTATCGTTTTTTCCTATTTTTTATATTTTATTTCCATCCTGTTTCTTATGTTTGTTTTGTATTATCTTCTATTTTATCCCTGTATATTCCTATTCTATTATATTTTTACTTTCCCTTAGCATTATTTTTTCGGCTTTTAACGGTATCGTAACATCCTAATCGTTTCACACCACTTTATTTGCCGTGAACACATATTTCAATGGGCTTCCGAGTTGATATCATACACGATCAGATAAGATTAAAACCTCGCTGGCGATCGAGTGAATGAGGTAAAAAGTCTCACTTATCAACGAAACCATATAATTTTTAAAATTCTTCGAAAACGTATACATTTGCGTTAAAAAAATAAAGAGAGTTGTGAAATAGCGAAGCGACAAGGCAGATTTATCATTTGTGATTCGTTGATGGGACAGAAAACTTTAGAATATGCGATTGCTAACTAAAAATACGCCATTACGATGCAAGCAGCAATTTTCAGTGACCGTCATTTCCCGCTGAATGAACGGTCTTGCGTCATTGCATCTTGTACACTATTCGCCGAGGCAGATGCCAGCGATAATAGTAGACTTGCAAAATCTATAAAATGTTCGAGACTTTTCCAACAATAACACTGACGGTACATCCTGTTACACGCTATTCAGTTCCAATAAAAACACTAAATATCTATTACACTTACATACCGTATATACAACAGAACACAGTCATGTGTATTGATTAATGATGACACAATATCGGTGGAATGATTTGATATGGATCAGTGATAGAGTTTTTTAGATTCAAGCCCTACATTCCGGATCCTAGGTTCGATGTAGGCGCGCACTTTGTTGCAAAACATCTACTTTTTATGATAAAATGTGATACATCATTGAAAGAATACATCGTTGTAAGTTAACCTCAACCTTAGATTTCTCCATAATGTTCGCTGTGCGTGCATAATCTATAAACCCTCACTCGGCAAGCGTAGCAAGCTATAGCCCTACCCTTCTCATTATTAGTGAAAAGTCGAGTGAAACAGTAGATCGCGAAGAGATCGATGTAGATGATTTGGTTTAGTTTATCCAAAATGACTAATCTAACTGTGTTTGTAATTACTATCAGTTCAGGATTTTCATGAAATAGCATGGCAATAAGCACAAAATGTGTACGCTTGAAAATTAGGAAAATTAAATAATTTATGCGCTCCGTCCAGCAAAACACATGTCGACAACATGTGGCGATAACGCATACGTTTGGGCTCAACAAACTAGTAGGAAACTAGTTATGTCTATGTTTTCTTTGATTTTATCTGCTGATGCTAAAAACTATATTTGACATACAATACAATTCCAATAACACTAACGATAGGTATTAATGAATTCAAATGTAATTTAACTTAACCCTGTTTTAATGACCATTGCACAAATTGGGTGCAATTAGCCAATAAATACACATTTATAAACATTGATGTGTTTACAATTAAATAGCTCAATGCGTGGATTGCATTTAATGTCACTTCAAAGTGCATAAATAGTTATATCCTTCTTGTAGGTACGAAGTGTAATAAGGCTATTAGACACCGGCTCTGTTGTGTTTATGTAGCGGACTTGAAGATCGTTTTTTTAGAAATAGGTCTTCCACTAGTTTAACAACCATTCAGTGAGTTACACATACAGGGAATAACATGTACTTCAAAAAGGAATCACAGCAACTCTAGCCATTGAATTAATTGGGTCTTACAAATAGTACCTACATGGACTATTCGGATCTAAGCTTCAAGGGAACGTAGGTGCACAGTTTATTTATCTTGAAAGGATAACAAAACACAAGTGTAGGTAACAATTTATACTCACGTTTGGACGCGGGGGCGCTGGGTGACCGAGCTGGCGGCTTCGTCACTATCACCTCGCTTGGCCGTGTCTCCCCTGCAGATATAAAATTTCGTTATTTACCACAAAAGCTTCAACATCTCCAAACGTTGTAATCTGAGTAGGCTGGAAGAAAATCGTAATTGTATACTTTTGTACAAAATTTATATATGTTTATTGATACTCTTGTTGGAGTCCCCGAGTCCCGATTGTTTCCTACTAATTTTCAAAACCGATATAAATGAAAGAGCGCAACTTTTTAAAATGTATATATAAGTTAACCAGATAGTTTATTTTATATTCTCTGATACGTTAATTCGAGTATGTCATTCCTTACCAGTAATTACTTGACATAATCACAGTTCTCAAGGCTGCACGTTCGTCTTGCAGTGTCTAAGCAATAGTTTGAGAAAAATATTTAAAAAAAGTCTTACGGTATTCCTTATAATGAATACAAATGTACCATAGTAGTAGTTTTCCATGATAATTAAAAACAATTCCAATATTCGTAACTCGCTGACTATGTATTTTGATGAGCTCAGTGAGTAGGTACCGACCGCAAAAATATTGTTTGATATGTGCGGAACAAACGAAAGATTCCATATTTGTGGCTTTTCGGGTTTTAACAATGATTTATATTATACACTGATGCAAAATTTCGTGTATTTTCGTACATATTGTATCTACCACATTTTATTGTTAGTATATTAATAGCAAATTCATAATTATAAAAATTTAACAAAAGTAACTGTACACGACGTTGTTATGTAGCACAAACATCGGCGACAGCAGTAGGAGGTATATTCGAGACAAAAGGCGAAAACGAATATTTGAAAATGTTTCGATGTATGGTTCTCAAACGTTTTTCTTAATAGGTATTTATTTTTACCTGCCAGTAGTAAAGTACAGTGTGTATAAAAAGTAACTATAAGTAAAGAACGTAGACAACGTTACGTGGCGTTTAATTTTTTTTTCAACAACAAAATAACTATCTTTTCCAGTTTCTTCCAACGTAAAATGTTATAAAGAACCGGTTTTCTCTAATAGGACGTACAGAGGAGGAAAGAAAAGACGTAGCAATACAAACATGAAGTTATTTGTTCGCAAACAATAATTTATTACGACGACGGCTTTTGTCGCACTTTCTGCCATCGCTTTAGTCAAGAAGTCGTAATATTAATAAATAGTGGTTGTAGCTAACAATATTACCACGTTTGTTAAGGGAATATGTGGATATTAAGATTACTTTTGACACACGCTAACTAATAAAACTGTTATTTAATAAAAATCCTCAATCTACTAACGTGCGTAAATGTAACCCGCGTAATGTTATTTTATTATTAATTAGATTTAGGTTGGCGTAGGTCTGGAATTACAATATACGGGTTTCGGTTACAACCCAATATTTGAATAACATATTACTTTTTATTATTATGTAGCGATAAAAAATACCGAACGTTACAAAAATCAATACCTGCTTAGAAATGAAATTGACCAAGTTCAGTTTCAAAAAATTCTTTTTCTTAAACTCATGTTATTCTCAAATTCCAAATACATTTATAAGTTTTTGGCTATTTCATTGTCCTGAATAACTGCTGTGTTTTAAATAAATTTTTTGGTGACTCTTATTAGCCGAAAAATGATTTAACAGGGTGTAATTTAAATCATAATCAATAAGAAAAATTTAATCTATAGTTAAATTGAAGTAAATGGCGTTTAATTATATTTAACCAAATATCTGGTAATTCTACTTAAATAATATAATATTTATGACGTAGTCCCTTTTATTGTTTGTTTTGTAGCGATTTTTTCTATGAGGAGCTTATTGTTAATATTGTAAATTAATAACTGGCAAGCAGTTTGAAATACGCTAAAAAGTTCAAAAAGAAAAACCGCGAAAAATAAACATTGTTTCCTCTCTTTGGTTACTTTAATAGACAATAATCATAGACATAATTCACTATGGTCGCAGTCAATTGCTGTTTGATATCCACTTCAACCTACCACTAGCAGTTCTAATGATTTGTTTACTGGATACTGTCACGTAAACCCCTCTTTTGGTTATTTCATGCCAATAGCGTTGCCATATATTCTCGATCTTTGTACAATTACTATCTATTAATATTGTTGTATTATTAAAAATTTACCAACAAAAATCTTCGTATATTAAAATTTTATCATTTCTAAATTTATATACAGGTAAAATTTATTTATTTTAAAAGTATTCGTTTAAAAAAGTAGGCGGCGAAAATATTTAAAATCATCGTTACAGTTACTTACATTACAATAACCGTTAAACCTCGCTTCGAGTTCAGTAATTAAAACATTGTTTTGCTAAGAATCAAATATCAAAACGATTACAAACACGAACTGAAAACAATTTTATTCAAAACAACAAACTTGAACAACAAACAGTTATTAAGTAATTCATTCGTGCCTAATAAGAAAAACATATGCGGCAACAAACTGCCGCGAAATGAATTCCAAGAAGCACGAAATCACTTACCATGCTTTCAAACGAATCTGCGAGGCGATAGGATTACAAAATACCATTCGAGATATCGGAGTATACCCAATCTTGCTTTGGTTCCTGAACGGTTTTGCCAATGCAGCCGATTCGACCGCGGTGCACAGCTGTGGTTCAATTTAGAACATCATTATGTTTCCGATTAATCTAAGAATAGAACTACACTGAACGTGATTGTTTGTGTAGGGATTTGCTGTACGCGTGGACTTCCAGCCAGTTCGAATAGAGGTAGAGTTCATACTAGAGTGCATTTAGAACCGTCACTACGTAGCAGGTGACGTTAACCGGGAAGCGAATGCGGGTCAGGATTTGGCACGGTTACCTTTCTTTATTTTATTTACGGCTGACATTTAACTATTAAACTCTTATTTACTACTCCGTACCTTATAAGTATTCGTGGCACATACACATACGAACCAATTTAATGTTGTATCTACATCGGGTATAAATCAATAGATACATATATGTACATAATGTCACGTCTTTTTCCCCGTGGGATTAGACAGAGACTACATACTTACATCGGTAACGTTTTTAACAAATAGCTTTCATTATTTTCTTTGTTCTTTCGTAAATTTCTTTTATACATCAATATGACTGCTCATGCGATCTTATATCTATTAGAAATGTTATATATGTACCTATTAGAAGTATACTTTTTTATCTCAGGAACCATCATATCGAATCGTCTAACCTCTCATTAATAAAGCACGTAAATTAACGTTATAAACGGATATCTTTGAGCTTCGGACAGTTAAAGAAGCTTATCGAAGACCGACATTTTATTAGTAGGTCGAGGACATTATACTGAAATCCATTAACATTGTGGGCTATCCGGCTGGGTTTAATGGATATTTACACCTCTTTTATCCGATTCAAACTTATGAGCGCATTTACGTGCGTGCGTTCCGTTTTACGGTGATTGCGAAAAGTATTTTTTTATTACTAAAACTTTGTAATACACGTGAGATTTATAGAAATTAACAAACAAATATAATATTTGAATTCATGAATTATAATATTAGACGCAAGATATACAGCTGATTTTAGTTGCTGGTATTGTTTTAAATAAGTATTATAACAAAAAAACGTCTTCGAGCTGTACGCATAAAACAATAGATTATCGAAGGACTATAACGAATTAAATTGTATCATGATGTTTATACCGACATGAATTTCCTAAATTTGTAGAATTTGTTATAATTTAATGAGTCTCGCATGAAATTAAAATAGATTTAACAAATTTAAGAAAGGGAAATTTTAACAGACGCCAATAACTTAATCTAAGCTGAATGGCTCTGGATCGAACGACGAGTTTTAATTTTCCAGTTATTCGATTTAAGATGGGATTGTAATAAGATAGCCAGCAAGTTCGAAATGATTTGTTTGAGATTTTTATCAAGACAGTACATATATTTCTGCGCCACTGGAGATATTTGCAAACACAGATGTTTAAACTGAAACAATATCTTGTTTCAATAAACAGTTTTATTTTAAGTTTAATTTTGATTTTTAACAAAATCATATTTAAAATTTACATATAATTTGTAACGTATTTATATTCTATAGTAGTCTGCTTTCAGCTTTTAATTTGTATAATCGCTATTCATTGGCAACACCCAATAATGCCAATTGTCTGATTAAAAGTTCATAGATAAATTTTCTTACAGTACTTCAATCTAAATATTATTTTTTTTAAACAGCATTAACACTATTGGAAGGATACTACGGATACATGTAAGACGTAAATTTTTCTAAATATTACATGTTTGATAATGAACATGTATGGAACAACTGATTTTTTACCAGTAATGAAATTCAGTAGACTTACCTAAAGTTAGTCCATTTAGGCTGTGTGGGTATAACCGATAACTTTAAATGCCTACAATTAAACTTAACATGATAAAGTTGTAGTTTTATACGGCCAATTTAAGGGTAACACAAACTAAACCCGCGTAGCGGCAACGTCAGTATAAACACGAATAATCATTGCCATACAACAAGTATTTAAGAGAACAGTAGAGAATTAAAAATACTGGGTGTATATAGAGTGGAATACCGCGTGTGAAGTTGATCACAGAGCTGGCGGGCAACTGTGACATGCCCATACAATGCCACTTTCCGTATAGAAATCACAATAAAATAGCCGTATTGTGCATCGATTACGACACGGCGTGAGCACAGCCTGCATCCTCCTGTGACCGTTGGCGGTCGCACAAAATGGAGTACGAAATCGAAGTTATTGAACGTGACGTGTTGCTTCCGTTTATGTCGAAAACTGCGCATCGAACTGGCAATGTAGCAGTCGCTATGGTTCCGTATAATATGTAGAAAAACAGAAAAGAATTAGAAAATGATATTGCCTTAGATACTGAGGCACGTACAGACAGCAGATAAATAATACATTCAAAAGTAAAAAGACCACAAAAAATCACCAAGAACACAATAATTATAACCGTGTACAATGCCAACATGTTAAGATTTTTCTTATTAGTACCCAGTAATGAGAAAAATTTTCGTACAAGTAACTAATTGCTTAAGACAATATACCAGCAATGTTTTATTTATATGTAATCTTTCATATAATATGCTCTGTATACGGTCCTGCTTGAACATGTGACGTAATTATCGTGAGGTACGATAATATTTAAATGCGTTTTTTATATTTGCAGCGTTAAAGCCGGTGTGAACCATATCGTTCAGTGAGTTAATTAAAATGTTTATAAATGCAAGTCGCTCGCAAATATGTACATATTATGTGCTCAAACAAGCATTAACATTTTCTGAAATACACATAAAGAGCACGAAATATACGAACATTATGGATCTAAAGATCTTATTTCAACCTCGCGTTACCTTTTAAAGTTATTATTAGCATAAAACAGATGTATGAAAATTGAAACGTTCATAAACGAAAGTACACGGCTCGAATCGACCAGAACGTGCAATCATATTTTGCCACCGAAAAGCGCGCAAATTTCCATCAAAATGTGGCATGTCATTTCGGTGCGTAACAAATCGCGTCCCACATAAAATTGTGGACACAAATGCAGAAAGGGCAAACATTACGATAATGTGCACATTTCCGTGCGTGCAGAGTGATTGGCGTACAATATATTGTCCAAAGACAAGGTGTGGTGGTTTAACTGCGCGCGACCAAATAGGCAAAACACAGTTAAAACCATCAATCACGGCTAGTTGTCACAGTATTCTATTCAAGTCGCATTTATTAAGTGATCAAAAGTAGGACACGTAAAATAGGTGTCAGAGCCATAATTTGTCACTGTGCCCGGTTTTATTAATTGTTATTGTCAAACTTAGGTTGTGATTGCATCTTTTATGACGGGTACATCAGATAGCGGACGGCTTCGGACAAATATTGAATGACCGTTATTGTCTTTGACCCTTTTATGTACGGCTTTGTCATGTATATCAAGCGCTTTTACACTTATAAAAGCTCTCAATCTCAATTATTCAATATTAATAAAACGTCTATACGGATACAGGTAAACTCAGAAGGAATCTGGCGTAATTATATGTATATTTACAAATATTAAATTGTATAACTTAAGCTGAAATAGTGTTATTTAACCTTTATATAACACATGCAATGTTAGTATAATTAGTTGATTGTTGGTGTGACCACCGGAAGCGCGACAAAGGTCGGCGCCGCGCGCTGGACGCCGCGCTGCGACCCATCGCACACCGTTCCGCTCCTTTGACATCATTCGTTCTCTCACAACGCTATCTTTTATGACTATTGATCATTCGTTCTACGCAACAAATTTATTATTGAAAGTTTATAAAGATTCGTGGGAAAGTAAATAGTGAATACAATGTACATAATAGTAACAAATTTGTTGACACTTTTATTTTAACTGAATGCATAAATTTAATAAATTACGTGTTCTTGTAATGTAATTAGTCTGGATTTTACAAAGTACGTATATTATGTTCATGAATGATATTTTAATTTTAAAACATTTCTATTACTCGAACATAGAATGCTTTTAAATATCAATGACTAGGCATCTTTTCCCAAAAATTATTGTCTATGTCTGACCCATACATGTTAGGAATGTGAGCTATGGAAATTATTTATTATGAAAATATGATAGCTGTATGTATGAGCCATTCATATCAAAGTAAAAAATACATTCTCCATAATTTTTCGATCAACTTTCAACGCACAGTCTAATTACTGAACTCATTCATATTGAACCTGCGAATAGCAGATAGATTCATTAGCTAAGTGCATAATTTACTAATTACGGCCAATGAACGAACATTTAAAACGTTTATTTGGAAGCTAAACATGAAATGCCCATGTAATATTCTGAGTGCTGAGTATATTTTAATTTAATTAATTAATTTGCAGTTGATTGATTATTTGTGAGATATACAGACTAATGTTTAAATAAACAACTTAAATATTAAAAAATGTAGAAATTTGAATGGGATTGTGAAAAGTAAAAACAGACTGTGACACGTTTGAAAGCGTTCTTGAAGTTGCTGAGACTCTTAGTGGAAGCCGTAGTTCGCCAGCAAAAATACAACGCTTCAACAATCTCTGTGTAGCGACAGCGTGTGCGTTATTGTGTTCTGAGTTTAAGGGTGTATTTAAGCAGACACATTAAGGCCTAAGTGTTCACGTTCTGGCTGGCAGAGAACAATCCAAAACTAGTACGTTTATGGTAAACTACGTACCCGTATTAAAAAAGAATGCTCGGAATAAAGAATTCTTTAATAGATAAAATGAATTATGGTTAATCTTAAAACCTATTTCAATACTTGACGTCATCGAACCATAAACAAAAATTACCCGGCATGTTATGTTCGATATTTATCCAATATCTGTTAAAAATCATCATCATCATCGTCATCATTATCAGCCTACTCCCGTCCACTGCTGGACATAGGCCTCTCCAATGGCACGCCATTGAGCAATGTTAAAAATCAGTAATCTACAATTATAAATGCTTTATTAAATTGCACCGTATACATTAGTATACCTAGTTATGATAAATAGGGAGAAAATTGAGTTAATATCGCCTTCAATATACTTCTGTTCAGTTTGTTTTTGGTTACATGACCGGCTAGCGTTTGGCCGCGATCCGTTTGATGGACAGCGCAAATGCGTCCTAGATGGAGCATGCATGTCTTGTCCTTACTAGACTAGTAATATTTGTGTACTGTGTACTGCTCTTCAAAACAGGAGTAAATAGGCCCTTGCCTATATATACGTGTCTGAAAACATAGAACAGTTCATAACACTGTTCCTGTAAACTGAATACGGGAACGCTGATATCACTGTTATTCAACAATATGTTTAACAGAACTAGCAACACTAACACAGCGAAACTATCCAATCCGTTCACACAAATACTATTTCAAACGTTAGTTGTATTTATTAAGAAACCTGTGGGGTTAATAGCTCACCTTGCGATCTATTCTCGTATCAGATTGCAACAAACATCAACAAGTAGAGTTCGGAGTATATTTAAAACCCAACATATTGGAGTGCATTGACCCAATACAAATAGCTGGCTACTTACAATAATATGCTGGTAGCAATACGTACGGGAAATGATCGTGTTCCGACACTTTACTGATTCTACTGCTGGCTTTTACTACAATAGGAATTATGCTGTAATGTGCTTTATAACTCTGACTAGCCCCATGGTCCAGTGGTTAGAAAACTTAATCGCGGAACCGGGGCCCGTGGGTCCAATTTCCACCCAGAAAAATATTTGTGTGATGAGCACGTTGTGTCTGGGTGTAAAAGGAATAAATATTTATATGTACATGTAAGTGTAGTTAAACAGCCGTCTGATTGCCATAACAAAGTCTTTGGATGTTTTCTTTGGGTTCAGATGGACGTTTGTGGGTATTTCGAGATATTATTATAAACTGCTTCGTTGGTCGAGTGGTTGCAAGCGCGATTGCTGATCGGGGGAGGTCCTGGGTTCAAATCCTACGTCGGGTCGGTCGGGTCGGTCGGGTACTATTGGTTTTTCTAGTTTAGAATTTCTAGTAGCGACTCGGAGTCTGCAGCTGTATGCGGTGTATGAAAATACGTTTACCGTCTATTCCGTGGGACTTAAACGGGAATGGCGAAAAGTGGGAGTGCACTGCACTCCTCTGCGTGCCCCTTCGGGGATTACAGGGCGTGAATTTTGATATTGTTTCGTAGGTACTATAATAAAATAAATCCGAAAAGGGTTTCTAGACTCGATGGTGTTGCAGTTTTTGTGCTAGAAAAAACTCTACATCGTTTGCCTGCGTTATTTTTCTTAAATCACATGTACATTAAAAAAACTTGAACTCGCAGTTGAGCCTATGTACACAGCAAAAGGGAGAGCATTTTCGAAATGTCTCTACATAAAAAGGGGGTACAAAAAAGACTCTTTATATAATCTACCTGCGTTATTCTTGTTACGTATGGAAAAACTGCTTGGACACAGTAATTTTTACACAGACAGCAAAAGCAGAGAGAAATTTTCGAAACGCATCTACATAAAGGGGGCACCAACCTAACGCTAGCCTAACCCAACAATGTTATTGCAATATCTCGCCGAGATTGAAGGGTCTTTTTATCATAAATTTTGCGAAGATCAAGGGTCCACACAGCGTCAAACTTGCCAACTCAGCGCGGATATTCAAAAATCTCGGACCAGATGAATGATGTTCACCACTTTATTCCCCGTCCGATTCTTTTGCGTATTTTTGACAGAACAGAATTTCGGTATAGGTAGGAGCAACTTAATAGAAATACAGAGATTTATGTTATACCTACGTGATAGATAAAATATAGCGAATATTAGAAATAGTATTATTACTTCTAAGACAGGATCAGATGTCCTACAGGATTAAACTAGGCTTCGCCCGAGAGTATTGCAACCAAGATTGCTTTTGGAGATCGAAACGGAGAAAGAATTGTTTTTAAGTTAATTTCTCATTTAGAGAGTTCATACGAGTCCAACCTAGGAAACATAAAGATTTTCTGCAGTTGGAGAGAGCGACAAAATCATATATAATACTATAATATCACGAACATCTCATTAAAGCCTTAATACATACTCGTATTATAGTTAATGATGTGAAATATCGAATTGTTTCAATCATCAATCTAACTTTAGAAGAATGTCTCAATATTCAAAACATACATTTGCTCAGTATGTTTACTTTCTTCCATGAGATTTCTGCAAGCGACTACGAAGAATAAGAGAAAAAAAGGTGATCAGTCAATTTTAGTCTGTCACATTACGTGAATAAATTCTGTAGATGATTGAAAGTTATGCTGAAAATGTATTGATAATAGATAATAACAATATGCTTACAGTTATGAAAAATGATGATCACGGCAGATCTGTAAGGACAGAGGTATTTTCTACTCGATGCTCTCTGCCTACCTCGTAACATACCTGTGGTGATCATATAAGACAAATAATAAAATGGCTCTTGCGATTGGTCTCTACAGGATAATTGCAAATTTAGCAGTAACATGGGACACGATGAAGTTGAAATTGTAATTTTTGAATTGTGAAGTAGCACTTCAGATCTTTCAAATCATATCCTTATTACATCATACGATGATATGATACATTGGAAATGGAAAAAATATCACAATTAATTCATTTTGTTCATGTCAGTATAAAGTACTGTTTAATAAATTACACACACTGTCAGGTAACCCGGAAGGGTGTTATGGCGCTCCAAAATATGCAGTTTACGATCTCTCTCCAGAACCTAATCTTACAACCCGCAGTAAGGCAGAGTTCAGCTGTCTTGAAACAGAGATAGGTAAAGTTTCACGGCACATGACTGTATTAACCTAACGTAATCAAAGGTTAATTTTATAAGTACTCGTACAGTTAAGAAATTTATTAAAAATTTTTCAAATTTTCTCAACTGTCGTATTTAATAAAAAATGTAGCTTAAAAATTAATTAATTTACTAATTATTCATTCACGTCGTGAATATGAAAGTATACATGACATTATTGTTACGAGTTCTTCTAAAATCACAGATAACTGCGTAGTATTTGTTTATAAACGAACAGTATTGTCTGATATGTAAAGAAACCCGTAATAATGCTTAAAGAAATACGTATATGCGAATATGCTGTTATAAGATAACAAATACGCCAGTAAAAAATTGGTTACGTCAATGGTATATGAAAATTAGCAATCCGTAAAAGAAGTGGAACATTCAGCTCAGTAGGAAAAAATTATGAAAAGAAATTTACGACCCCTAAACCTTTTTCATATAGAGCAATAAAAGCTGCGTATTAAGTTCGGGAAAAGGTGCGAACAAGACGAATTATTCGCCATAGAATATGACGATGAGGTCTTTGGTTTGAAGGTTTAATTTTGGCGATAATGCGTCACAGTGGTGCAGATCTTCAGGACTTTGTAAGTATTAGGTGATAAATAGTTCAAATTATTTTATAGGAGACTAATTTACGTTTTTATACGAATAGTACATGAATCTCAATATAATTATGTTAATAATATGATAGAGACAAATGTACAGTTTTTAACGCAAATATTTTTCACTGCGTTCTAAATTCAGATCAGTTCACGCTAAAATATTAACTTAGATGTACTTAATATTAAATTTGTCTTGTAAAAAGTACGGTCAAAATAAAAGTCAGTGCACCATCATATAAAAATATGTTTTTACTAACCGGTTTTCTCAAACGGCGAGCTAAAAATTTTCTTTAAGCTCGTGTTTCTTTTGATGTTGCATGTTAGCTTTTCGATCGCTTTTAGTATCTTCTTGCTGACCTTGTTAATAGTTCTGTGTTTCGGATCGGAATACTTTGGCGTTCGAGGACCGCCGCCGACAATCTTCTCGCAACCCGAGTCGGCGCTGTCATCCGATTC
>DWMF01000338.1:0-15534 GCA_018244815.1 Parelbella polyzona | reverse complement strand
TTCATTACATACCATTTACGGCTGGCTGGGCGTAGGGCGCAATGTTGCTACATTTATTTAAATGCTTTTCTATTTATTGAGCTGTCATAAAATCCATTTATGAGGCTATGGCGCATATTAGGGGAAGCCTATGTCCAGCAGTGGACTGAGATAAGCTGATGACTGAATGACAAACTTCATATAACGTTATAATAATCGTTTTGCTAACCACAAGATTGAATAATACCCGTTTAACTTAGGTATATTTTTCGCATGACAAAACTAGTCTGCAACTATCTGAAGTCCTTCGTAAGCTCCTATAAGGTAGCAGCTGGTTTTACGTGGGTTAAACCTTATGTACCTAAGTTTAGCAAACATAATCATGTTATAAATTTATTATGTGCCAGTAAATATGACATGAAAATAGAATTAAACTGAAGTATTTTCATGTGTTGTGATATACGATAAAACAAATAATGGCCACTTCAAGTAGGCTCAGTCAGTTATCTTGATTTGTTCTACAAGCGCTATCAGTCTCAACGATGAAATTGGCGTGTTTTGTGTGTCAATATATACTCCACATTTAAATATCGAAAGATAGAGTAACCATAATCCTATTTCAATTCTACTTATTCTAAAAGTAGATAACAGAAATAACAATGTTACGAATTCAGTGATTTCATATATCATATAAATGAGATATAAAGATGTTGTGACCATGTTATCATTATAAAAGGACAAACATTTATTATCACGAAAAGATAGGCATTTATGATATTTTCAATAAAGTCCCTTTCTGAAGATTTTTTATCCTGCGTCGAATTCAATATTAAGGTTATTTAAATACAAGACGCTTTCAATGCTAAATTATCAATTTGTCCATTATGCACGTTGTTCTGCCGCAATTACGCAAGTTGCATTAATCCTGCAAATGTCTATTTCTGAGCTGGCAACACAGTGAAAACGTGGCCGTTGCACCGGGGTCGACAACCGCGGGCCGCCGGCGTGACTCACTCATGGTCCTATTACGGTATACCGTTCAAAGTGGCTGATCCATTGGCTACTAAAAGCGGTCATACATCAGCGAGGTGAGAATCCTCATACATATTGTAACACCGACAGCCTTGCCTGTCTCATCTCCTGTAAAAACCACTGTATAATAATAAAAGTAGACTAACACCTATCGTCTACGTATCAGCAACGCAAAATAGCAAACATTAATACCTATGAGTGTGATATTGAACTCACAAATGGATCACCAACCCCATAAGCGAAAGAGACAAAATCTTGCCGATGTCATTTTTGCTGTTTTTGGATGCTTCGCGACAGGATTAGATTTAGTGGATGAACAAAAAATGCAGAGAGCAATACTAATGGCAGCGAAAATAGTATCTACCTGCTTCGTTTCCCACAAAAAAAGCTAAGTAAGTCTTGAAACAAACATATGTAACTGTTATAATTCTATTATAGTTATTTTGGACAGTTAGGTTAGTGTCCTGCTGATACTCAGTTTACATTTAAATCTACAGGTTTTGCACTTGCATAGTCCCTTACCTTTAAAAGTAACTAAAATTTCACAAATAAAGGTATTATATTAAATAGTTTTATATTCAATTGTTTTTTTCTTATAAATTCAACGACATATCGAAGTCGACGACAAATTTTAATCCGCTTCCGGCGCAAACTCCTGCATAATAGTCCATTTTTAATCATGACTGCTTAGCGTGTTATTTTTGTAGTGTATAAGCATTTTTTTCAATTCTTAGTACCATCATTAACAGAATGTCTTAGTATATATAATAAAAGTAAAAGTCAAAAGATACATTTGTCATTATTAATATTATGTATGAATAGGTACTATCGCAGTCTATGGATAACTAATGAATATTTACAAAAAAAAGATTGCAACATTTTGATTTGTAATTCTATTCTATTCTGAGTACCTAGCTGTATCCGGCGTTGAAAGTTTGTTCGTCTTTTTAAGTTTCTAACTCGACCGTTTGATTAAAATAATGTCATGATGTCTGAAATACTCGTGATTTAAAATCTCACATCAGAAAACTAACATTTGAATCTTAAATGTCATTTGTGCTGCATTGAAGAGCGATATGATACCGTGAAATTATTTTGATCATTCGCGATATATAACCACGACAAACGACGCTAAAGGTTTTCCATGTAATGGTCACTCAACTGCTATTTAGTATTTAAAAATTCTACCTGTTTCTGTATCATAAATAGTACATCCTATAGAGTTCTGAATCAGACGATGAGATAGTGCTAAATTCATCTTGCATCATTTCCCGATAAAGGAAAAAAATACTATTAGTCATGATACATTAGTCACTGTGTCCTGATAAATACAATCGAATAACTAAAGTTGATAGTGAGTGGGATAATTATACTAACTGTCCCTTTCCTATCATCAATTTAATACTATCTACTGGCCTTATTATAATAATAACTTATACTAAAACCAATAGTCCTCTTCCCACAACTCTGTTCGATATTGGCAGCAGACTTCCACCTACTACCGCCATTCATTTATGACTGCTGCCTGCTCATTCGCTACTCTTTTCACTTAAGAAAAAAACCTGGTCTTGAACATCGACCATGGATGGATTCTTTTAAAAATGTTCAATACTACACCTTAACTATTGTAAAAAAATAATGAAGTTTTTAAAAGAACATTATTCGAATATATCTCCACAATTTTAACAGAATGCTAAGTACTGAATACTACTTAATTGAATTATCATAAATACATAGTTTTTCTAAAATACATTGATGCTGATTTAGATACAAACTTTTGAATTCTACCTCGTAACACTTGATAACGTAAGTACGTAATACGTAGATTGAAACGTACATACATATATAGCGGATTGAAGAAGCAGTAGACTTTATCCCTAAATAAATACGTACACGGCAAATAAAGTTACAAACGAAAACAAAAAAACTATGACTAAAACTATTACACAAATAATCATCAACATCAGCTTTTCTTAATAAACTGCCGAATATTATAAGCCTTCCTTAAAATGATTTTGAAGAGAGATGGGGTTAAAACAAAAATGGTAACAGCATTTGTAAGTCTCATTTAAGACGTAATAAAACAATATATAATATTAGCATTTTTTGTATTATGTATGTAGTGTGTGCCTACATATCATTACATATTAAAAACAGGTGCCCACTCAACATGAGCGTCGCATCTTAAGCCACGGCGCTAGTTCTTAGTGTCTTTTTCTAAGTGACATATGAAAGAAGATTTACTATAACCTTATCTACATAATGGATAATCTGATCTGGAGACCTAGGGATATCATTTTATGCGATACCCAATGTTATCGTGCATCAAGATAGATATAAATTCAACCCAGCCGTCTACTGAAGTATGTTTGATGACAAACGTGGTTTATTGACCAATTAAAATGCAAACAGTAAATACAAATGCAAGAGTAAAGAACCATGTACAATTATTGGAATACAAAAATTTTTACTACAAAATGAAAGCATTTTGGCTGACGAAAGTCGTCGGCAAAACTTTTTATACGTTTTACAATTATATGACACCGACACTCATTGCGCTATGTAACAAAAAACTGGCTGTCTTTGTCATTCCATTCGCCTTTCACGTATCAATTTACGGAAATTTGAAATGTACATGAATGGACGTACAGTTATTGAAACGGACATTGTAAAGCTTCACAAAGAAATGAACTGAATGAAATGCGTCCGCCGATACGTTTTTACCCTGGCATTTTTATCAATAATTTTCTCATAACTGATGATCAAAATGCAACACTCTCTCCGTTTAACGTGCCAGTTCTATGCCAGATTAATTTCATTTATTGAAGTGAAGTTAGATACTAGAAATCGTCACGTAAGGAAAGTAAGGAAAAAGCGCTATACTCTCTCCATACATTTAATTATCTTACTTTTAATTATCTATCATGCACAAAATTGTTATTTTTATTTAGTAACATATTTACTTTTGAGATACGGGCTTCTTCAAATTATTAATATGTATTATTTAGACAGATTTTATATGTAATTTCTAATATTTTTGATTTTATCTAATTATTTGTAATTAAATTTACCATTTTTTAAATTATATTTTACAATATTTATTTATATTATATAGATAATGTAGACACACAATTGATTAGTAGAATTGAAAAGTAACCGTTTCAATCAAATGAAAATAAATGAAAGTAGAATACACCGTAAACCACGTTTGAAGCGGATTAAACGTAAACGGCTTCCAAGGTTTTAGGGTCGCAGACGTTGTAATGCTGTTAGTGGCAAATCTAAAGTGATACATACATATACTTTGATTGTCGTTCCAAAAAATCTAACAACTGGTTGAAGCCATACTTAACTATAAAGCATTCTTCAAAGCGGTTGAAGACCATTATTCGATACTGGAACATGATGATGGACACGATACGAACAGTGACGTTACCTATTCATATGTAGTTTAAAGAAACCTTTTACCATCTCATCACTTGGACATTTTTATTGCTGTAATCAATAAGTAGTGAAAACTAGATCAGCAGGTCAATTTAACAAGCTGCAACTCGAGCAGAATTTGCATAACCTAATGTAATATCACGTACAATTGCCACAACAGCAAGATGAGTATTACATGGAGCATGAAAAAAATGCAAATTGCGATGTATTTAGTGGACGGGCGGGCGCGGCAGAACGGCCGGATGTTGCTCATGTACCAACGAATAGTGCCCCTCCCGCGCTAACACGTGCACGAGCCCGCGGGCTGGACTCATTGTTAGTTAACCGGCTCCCATCTGTGTACGTCGGTATTTGGTATTAAATGTAACGCAGTACCAGGCATTCTCGGTACAGGTGCATCGCAATTGCTGGTCTAATAAAAATCTCGGTTTTTATTGCTCACGTTAAATTGAAACGGCTAAACTACTTTGAGGAATTATGTCAATCATAAAATCGGTACTTCAGCCGTGTGTATCAAAAAAGTTGATTTATTTTTGATTAATTGGCTTTTATTAATATAATACTATTAAGCATTGTAAAGATAAATATTTTGGTAATATTGAACTATGGTACAATGGATATGTTACACAAGACTTTATTGTGCGTTACACTATGAATACATTCTTAAACATTACGATGCATGGTCTCACTCCTATAAAGCGACCTCTTCCAAGCGAACAAGTTTTTTCGTAATTTCTAAGCCAATTCTTCTGAATTCCTGAATGAAAACTGACTCAACGTCATTATTGTTAGACGTTGGATTTGCTGAGCACACTTTTACTATTTGTCGTACAACTTAAGTTCCTATTCGAAATTAATATCTCAAGTCTCAGACTATTAACGAAATATTGACAAAGAGACAATGAATAATTTGAAGAAAAGGCGTGAGAAACTACGAAACTGAAAAAGTTGCCCAATGTTAATTCAAAATACCCATTAATTTTTTTTATTAATTAAGAATATAAATTTACTACAATAATAAGAAACTACGTCACGTCTCTTGTCGATAATTATACCACACCATTAAAAAATATAGACAAATATTCATTCCCAGCTATTATTACTTAATTACATTATTCACTTTGATAATATTAAATGCATTTAATATACGGTCATTTAATATAATATCTAATATGTGCACAGAACATTAGATTTGTTCCGACCTCCTTATCATTCCACTGCTACCATGGAGAGGAGAGGAGAGAGCTAAGGCCATGTCTCCCACCCTGACCAAGTGCAAGTTGGCGCTTACCCAGCGTGGCCGACTATGGCCTAAAAAAATTGATTAAAAATATAATAGAGTAATACTGAAACAAAACTTATTCAAATATTGTAACCAGACTGCAAAATCGCTTAGAAATCCGGATTATTGGCATAATCATCAACCACCTTATTATTATACTGTCGAAAATAATTAACCATATTAAGAAAACACGCTTGTATAAAGAATTATAATATGATTGTTATTATGAGGCATCTTCTGGTTTACATTTGTATGATTTATCAGTCTGAAATCGTTTCATCCATAGTTACAGTTCAATTTGTAATTGTTTAAGCCGACATAGCATTTGTTGGCGCGAATCTCATCTTGTTTAGAATTCCGTATGCACATGCCAATATAATCTTTCTACGACAAAACTCGTATTATTCTTATTAATTACGTGTTTAATTCTGTAATTTCTTCTAATTATATAATTGTTTGTAGATTTAACTTCCTTGACATAGTCAACAGAATGAGTTGCCAAATGATAAACATATTTTAATAATAATTTGTTTATGTCCACTATTTATACATCAAAGCGCACAGGAAGTCCTGATTTGTTGTCAAATCGTAACATTAAAATGTTAAAATCGATGCAAAAAGCAGATAATACATCATTTTTAAAAAGTCACAACATTTGCAACGTAACGCGTAATTTAAAAATAACTACTTTTAATACAAATAAACTTAGAATCGGTTTGTACGTTGTACCGCGTACTTGTAAGACGTGGAATAAGCTTCCATTTGAGGTTTTTCTACAGCACTATAATACGGAATTTTTCAAGAAAACCGCAAAAACAACTGTCCCTCAAAGCCGACTACGAATTGGGCACTCCTCGAGTGTTGCAATGTCCATAGGCGACGGTAACCACTTAATATCAGGTGACCCGTCTGCTGTTAGCCGGGTTTAATAAAAGAACAGGAAATGCCGACGAAACTAAAAAATAAAAAAAAAATTGTGGTAAATAGTAATAGTCCGATTTTGCTGGCGTTTTCTCATATGGCTTATGGAGACAATCCTCTTAGTCAAAATCCTCGCATACTGCGGGCATCTTAGCGCAACGTTATACATTCTATGTAACAATACTTATTATTAAAATAGTATTTTGATTTAATCGCATCTAATCATACGGGCGTTCCGCCCGCATCTCAATCTTCCCGGTCAAACAAACAGGTTCCCAAAGGAAATCATTCATAATATATGACGGCTAGATACTTAAATCTATTGCGCTTGTAACTAATAGAGCGCTGGCAATTGTATAATTAGTGTTATTGGCTTACTGCGCATGAATATCAGGTTACTCATTATTATTTATAGATGTATGTACAGTTCTACCTTTATCACGGCTACTGTACAGATTTATATTTGAGGAATCGTGCATCAAAATTCGCCACTATCGATTAGCAATTTCAGGGCTACCTGCAATAAGTTATAAAAAATTCCCAATATGCCAGCGCGTGAGAGTGTGATATGCCTTTCAATTACCCGCTAAGAGACGAATTTACGCAAAGCTATCATTACCCTTATTTTCGAAATTTAAATTGCTACCATATTCAGAGGTAGCAAGGAGCCTGTGCTTGAACATATCTCACACAGCAATAGGGTCTTCTTGGGTATATCTAGCCTACATTATCTGGACTTCTCGTAAATTCTTATCGGAACGGCTAGGAAGTGGGACATTCTGTCAGCATCTAATTACCCTGATAAAAACAACCTTTTCTTTATAAGTCAAGGGTAAATAGATTTATTTAGGCATGTGTAGTCAAACTTAGGTGCCTCTTTTTTATCCTTCAAGAAAAATTGGTACCAAACACTAGCCTACCACATAAAATAATTAAAGGAAGACAACGTATAGTGAATTTTGATCAAGAATTTTTCATTTTCGATCAACAATGTAACGATATCAATAGCCATGGTAAAAATCATTGGCCTCATTCCAGCCGCAAGTAACTCGCTACCTGGCGTCAAATCGCTAACGTGCGGTTTGAGGTAACCGGATTAAGTTAGAACCGACCGCGACGGCGTCTACAGTTTCAGTTAATCTCACTGCTCAATTATCTTGTTGCCAGCTAAATAATTGGGCTTCGATATATTACATGTTATTTAGTTGTTATTTATTATGAAGGGATTCTGAGTTATTGCATTGCTAGTGGGACAGGAAATAATTATGCGACTCCAAAATTAACTTTGATAGCAATGTTGAACTGTTGCAATTACAAAGAGGTTACAAATAATAAAACGTTAGTTGCTCAGTACCTACTCATTACATTGCCATAACCACTCATTTTGCATACTTCCCATGAATGTTTTGAATGTGTTCATTGATACATGAACACGTTTTAAACTCAATCTCGCCTGCTGCGTGATACTTAGAATAGAACAACAAATAGCACGCAAATATAACTGATGCTTTACTTGAGATTATTCTTAGGTAACTTACCGAGTTTATGAAAAAAATTGGATTGATCTTAAAGTGCTTATTCATCTACGGTAACATATATTACAAAGTGAAAAACAGGTCTAAACGTTTGCACATAACATGTACAGGAATTTGTAGGATAAAACGACAAGAGACGTTTAGCAATAAGTATAAGATACCCAGGAGTGGTTCAAATGAATGTTTGAGGCCGACGCCGCTGTCTCATAGATTCAGTGCACAACATAAAATCACACTTTAAGATATTCAATCTAAAGATAACGCATACGATATTTCCTAACGTTGCGCCATCCGATTCGTTGGAACATCAAAAACTTAGATATTGCATCATCGTAGCGGATTATAAGCAAATAATCCTAACAAAACGTACCATGCAATTCTTTATGCAGCAAATAATGCTGACAGCATGGAAAAAACAATTTAGCAGTCATTCTTTAAGATGGGCCCAAACACTCGGTTATCAAATTCCTGACAAATTTGTTCAGGTAGGTGAATAAAGTGAAGCCAATGTAACTCATTTTTACCTTAATCTTAATTAAATACTTACATCACACTGTACATGTTGTAGATTGTTCATAACAGGGTGAACAGCATAATGGGTAAACGTCTAGTATAGACAAAAAACAATGATTCGTGAATGTATCAGTGAAGATCATGACTTTGCCAGCTCTTCAAGTCTGGCGGTGCTAACTGATTTGGCTTCAACCATTTTTTGTTACGTATTACAATAAGTAGGTAGTTGCCTTGATAATATTTTTTGAAAAACACAGAGATGTTTAACTCTGCTAGCCATAACAGTCATATATAAGATATGACTATTATGGTCACAGTCAATCTGTGTTACCATCTTTTTTTAGGACTCATGGTTTAAAAAATGTTTTCCCCAAGTGAAGGTCACCGCCAAAAGATTTTTTTCCAAAACAAGCATAAAGTTTAGGTATTAAACAGTTCAATAAAATAGCTTACTACTGAGCCTACTTTGCTATTAAATGTCTCGCTATTAACTGCTCGCTTATTTCACGGACTTCTTCAACCTCTTTGTGGACTTTCGTAATCATTATTGCCACGTAATATAAAAGAGTCTTACAAGCTACATAAAAAATACTAATCAGGTCTGCGCTAAAAATGAAATGTCCATTACATTTCAACAGATAAAGCTGAACCAAATAAACAAAATTCAAACACCATCCTGAGCAATATCACAAAAGCGTTGAAATTCTCATCAATGATGATGGATATAAAATTGATACGAAACTAATATGTTATTACATATGGCTAGAAATATTTGAAAATATAAAACAATCATGACACTATGTATATAATATGTTATTACATATGGCTAGAAATATTTGAAAATATGAAACAATCATGACACGTATTAGTAACGGTACGATAAGCCGCACTTTCGAAACGTAGGTAATCTTCAAAATCGATCGACGCTGTTATCGTTACGATAATTTATCGGACACGCAGACGACATAGAGTTACTTCACGGAATTTCCACGATTATGCCATTTAAAATATTCCAAAGATATTTGCTTTCGTTATCCCTTATCGTCTGCCTGTTTAACTTAGTGTTCCTATTGCTGAGATTCAACAAACATGGGTGAGTATTTTGGAGTGGATTTAAAAACTTTCCCATTATCTACCTATTATTATATATATTTTACATTGACATTAGTGTTGCCAGTTCTTCGTACAAAAATAATTACTTTTATTAAACGATACAGTTTTGAACATTTATTTAATAAAACTTCCTAGAATATTGTCTATAGACCTAAGCCAGGTATTTTCTTATGTTTCAAACAGTTAAAGGTTGTTTCTATTTGCACTTACTTCTTATTGAAACCTACTGATAAAAAAATTGACTGTTATTTGTTCTGATTTCCGTTTATTTGCCTGAATATAACTCTCGAAAATCGCAGATTTAGTAATAATATACTTACGTATAGACATACATTTGAACACATAAGTTTTACAATATTCTGTTTTCTATAACTTAAAAATTGTGATACAGCTGTATATTACAATTTGCTTGCAAATTGTTGACAATAGCGAAAGAAAATTTTCATAGTCCTTATGAACACAAGTCTTTTGCCTATTTTTCATTGCCGATATTCGTGGCTTTAGGAAAAAAATTAATTCAATTTCAATTTTCCAACTGGCAATATACTGGCTTAGTAACAATTAAAAATGCTATAACAATGCTAGTTTTTGTAACACCTTTATTTATTACGCCAGTGCGTTATAATGCCAAAAAAAATATTTAAAAAACTGTTCGGCCTTTAAATTCGACACTGACATTGGCCGCAACAAAAATAGGACAAGGCCACACGCGAGACATTATTCAATCGTTCGACAACAGGAAATTGATGTGCCGTGCCTTTAGGCTGTATAATCTACATAATCATGCACTCGTGAATAGAAAAGGGGTTGGGTTGCAGATAAGGTTACGTACTTTTCACTGTGAAGAAATAATCGAATAACACGACAGATTTAAAATAAACGTCGTTTTCAAATACAGCAATATCTTAAAAGCGTGTGAAGTCTACCAACCTGCACTCGGCCAGCGTAGCAGACTACGGCCCTAAAACCGTTCTTAGTTAGAAAGGAGATCCGTATCCACCTGAGAAAGGATAGAAAGCCTGCTGAGAACGGTGAATGTGTTGAAAAATTTAGTTTCAAGAGTTTGGTTGGAGGGTTTGGATAATATACAGTATCTGTCAGACCGCATTGGAATATTTGGCGACATTTGAATTAGGCTCCTGGCTAAGAATGAGATAATAAGTCTTAATTGGGTAGCAAAATCTAATTTTATACCTACTATCGAAGTATGATTTAGCAAACTTAACCGTTAACGGTTAGACTTTTTATACATGTTGACAAACAAATAGATAACAAGAAAAACATAACTAAAGTACCTATATTCACACAACAAAAAGGACAATCAAACTGCGGATGTTCGGGAGATGCTAATATGATTTTATTTTCGTACACGAACGCGCCCAAGGTCGGGTCTCTGTCACTGCCAAGGTCTTCTAGAAACTTCCCACGGCGTAGTTTTTTTTATATTCAAACAGCCAATTTCACTGTCCGCTAATTATACTATAGCGTGCGAAGTGCGAATATAAATAAAACTAGCAGAAAAATTGTGTTTATGAATAAATATTTCCCAAAAATGACTGTTTTAAAAGGTTATTAAAAATGCTTGTAAAAATGATTCTTCTTTCACCCTGTTTCACCTTGGTTCATCCATAATAATAATAATTTGAAGATATATCAAAATATTTGTTATAATAATAGCAGTCAGTGGAATAGGTCGTATTGTTTGTGCAGGAACCTGAATATTCAGTACAATAAGCCTATTACGATAAACACTTAGGTTCTAAGGCTTCAGCAATTCATAACCAACATTTGACATTGTCGATACTACTAATGTCACGAAAAATCCAAGCACAACAGTACTACACAAGGTATGTACGTAAATAGGTACATGTAGAAATATTTTATGATAAGACCACTATGTAGTAGTAGTAACTACGAAGCAAGGCAACGAATGCCGTGAGGGGCATGCGTACATGCGTACATATGCCTCTATTTGATAAATATCAGACGTCTAATATATAAAAATCAATACATTACAGAACGATAACCAAGTTAGAATATTGACCTAAGTAATGGAATCTTAATTAAGTCTAATTTTTTAAACCTACACGACTTTTAGTGACACCTTAACGCAATGTTAAATGACTATACATGGGTACATCAATACACCAATATAGGCTTTAAAACGGCATAAAATTAGGCATATACCATATATTCATTACAAACAGATTTCTTATTATACATAGGTACATTGAAGACATGAGTCGTTGAAGGTGTTCTCTTAGAAATTTGTGATTTTACCGAAATGAGTTTCGTTCCAACTCGACGTCGATACCGCTGTAAGCCCCAAGGGGTAGACAGTGGAGTACTTTCACTACTATGTTTCAACAGTTACGTCTACATCGCACCACGGAATAGTGAGTATATTGCCATACCCCAGCCGCAGATCCAGACTCCGAACTACTACTAGAAATTTCTACTAGAAAATATAAGTTACCCCAAATCCAATAGTACCCGACCCCGGAATTGAACCCTGACCCTCTCGAAAAGCTGCTGTCGCGTTCGCAACCAATCGAAGAGTACACAACTGTCGTAAACAAAAAAATAAACACACAACTAAATTAAATCCATCGCTTCTATTCACTGTGCTTTATGAATATTGTTTACAGCAATAAAGCAAAGACTAAGGGTAAGTAATTTTTATGGCTTCCTTGACGAGTTACGTTTAAGCCTCACCACGATATAATCTATGGTTCAAGGACACGGGAGTAACAGACTGTTACGTAATTTCAAGGACACAGTATGTTACTTTAAGGCCGTTTAAAAAAGCATATTCTTTTTTGAAACCGTAAACTTAAATGAAGAATCATGTTCATTAAAGGAACATAAACGATTTGTTTATATGTAACTCAATAAGTTTAAGAAAACCGTCTAAATGTTTTAATTTTTAATTCGTGAAATTATTTTAAAATGTTGAAACACTGCATCTATGTACGTATTCGAAAATCTAGCGTGTCGTAAATAAAAGAAAAAGGTTTGCAAATAAATTTTAATAAAAGAAGAAATACTTCCAATATGAGTTACAGAGTTATTTATTAATGTATACTATACTATTTAGAGACACAATTCTATACAAAATTTACATATTCCTGCTAAATTAATGATAATAATAATTATCTTCGATTAGAATAGAGAATTAGTTGTAACGGTTATGTAACGAAATCGAAGAGTAACAAACTTGACATTGGTGCACGTACTTGGGCCTCAATCGTGTTGGACCTCATCCAGGTACGAACCGGCATTATTCTAATTTTAAATTCACTGTGATAATGTCAGGACAGTGCGTGCGTGACGTAACTATAATTATGTATTAGGTAATTTATCGATTATTCTTTGTCTATGCTATCTCTTGTCTAATTTTCATCTAGACAACCATATTTAGAACGTACTACTATCTTCATATTTTAAATTTTATATACGTAAACGTAACCCGTATAACTCCCCAGGGATAAGTAGAAGAGCATAGACCTACACTCCCACGTTTCTGTTACTTTTGCGTCCCACAATGGAACAGCTGGTTAACCCATAAATACAGGTTATACACAAATAAATTAAATTTATTTTAGATACTTTACTTTTCTCATGATTAGAACAAAAAACGTATTAAACATAAACTACTTTGCGTTAGATATCTGAAATTCCACAAATAACTGAAATAAAGTTCTTAGAATTATATTTGTATGGTCATAGGAGCTTTTAAATATTTTGTTACGGATATACGGTTAAAAAATTATAATAACCTTCATAAATAGGAATACCCCTCAAGACCAACAAGTTTGCCATAATTTGACTTTTTGTATGAAGTCATGGAAAGGCTCCATAACAATAAGTGCCTTTGGCACGCGAACGTTACATTTTTTAAAGTGATCTTCAATGTTATTTATATTATAGGTTCTAGGAAGCCTACTTGTAATTAGATGTTTCGTTGTATAATCAAAAGTTGATGGCAAATCGAAATCTTTTAAAATATTCAAACTCTTCGCTTTGAGAACGTTAACGGTAGTGGCCACCGTTCGGAACCCGTCAGCTCTGCGACGAACGTCCGAGTCCCAGCATCACGGCAAGGCCAAGGTTGGCAGCGGTAGGGCTGCGGTGCGGGCGCGGGGCGACGCGGACTATACGCTCCGCGCGCTCCCGCTCACACCATTCTGCACCTCGCAGTCGACTCTGACGGTTGTTCTAGTGCAAGGTAAGCGGTGGACACTTACAATTTTACTTTACCGTCCTAATCCGCCTTTTAACGCCATCGGCAAGCCGCAAAGCATCAAAAGTTTCGATATCAACAATTTGAGTGATAGTTTAAACCATTTCGAGATGTGGTAAATACGGTTAAGATAACTTGAAGTGCCGTTCTCGATAAAATGAATCTGCGCGGGCGAAGTCAGCACTGCATTCGAATATCGCGCGTAAAGGTAATCGGTAGGGGGTAGGTTCCCTTCGGAAAGTTTCGAAGCGAGCCGGGAAGGGCGGGAAGCGTGCGCCGTGTGCGTGGTGCGTGTCGCGTGCCGCGCATCGATCGGCCACCCCTCGCCCTCGCCGGCTCGCACTCCCGGCTGAGACACATCCATTTGGATAAAATATCATTCCATCATTGCATTTAGTAATCCTCCGTCATTTTATTCGTTTGCTGTAGTTTTTTTTGTGATTTAGTGCATGTTTAGCGGCTAGTTATCATAATAAGTATCAGTGAAAATGGGTGGGTGTGCAACGAAAGAGAACAAGGAAAATAAACCGGCGGACGAGAGCGACGGGTGCGTATCTCAGGCCGGCGTTCGTCTCCCGGCGACTTGCATACAAATACGGTTTTTAATCTGCTTTTTCTCGGTCAAATCATAAGATAACATATGTTAAAGTTCATTTTCTGTCATGGCATTTCCAATTTAGACACATTTGCATTACATTTTGCATGATGTATTTTACCAAAACCTGATGACGGTACAGAAACACGTTCCACAATATGTCGTGGGTGATTTATTTTATACCGTCTAAGAAAAAATATTTAAGAAATTGGTAATTCGAAGGTATTTTTATTAATAGAAATATTTAAAGAATAAATAATTTTAGTAAAAGTAACTGTAAATCATGTTTGTTAGAGGAAAAAATCTTACTATGATCCTCTAAATGGCTAAGGAAAAAGTGCCAATGTAAAATTATTAAACTCAAAAGTTACCGGTAAAATTAATTTGTTAAATGATGAAGTGAAATTCTAAATTGTAATATTCAAAACTATTCGCAAAAAGGTATTTCATAGGTGTATGCTTAAGGTATTTTTTAACAAAAACCTTGTTTAATTTTCAGATCGTTTTAAATAATGTAGGTAGTCAAGTTAAAATCGTATCGATGTTTAGCATTAATTTTATAATTGTGAGTTGTGTTAAGTGTATGAGTGTTCAAGTTTTCCTTCTTGTGATTCAATAGGTGTTATTATACACGATATTGTACATTTGAACCGTTGAATGTGAAATCGTAATCAACGTGATTCGAAGAAAGATAAGCTGGTACCGTAATCTGAGGAGGCTTCGGCAAGTTAATCGACACAGTGACTGCGATTCGGTCATAAATGAATGCAATTAGGTAATAAAAAGCATGCGATAGCTGTCGATTACGAATACCGAGTGGGAGGCGCGAGACACGGCTGCGCTGTGCGACCCAGCACCGTGCGCAGTGAGCTGACAC
>DWMF01000337.1:0-15534 GCA_018244815.1 Parelbella polyzona | reverse complement strand
AAGCATATTACTCCGCCCTGCCTACCCATTCGAGAATTACAGGTGTGAATTACGTTAACCAATACAGATATGTTGGTATATCCGGAATTTCATTACAACTTTAGAAATAGTAACTTTAGGGTATGTTTTCATTCAATTATCTAACCCGTTATTACGCGCGCACGTCAATCTCGCAGAAAAACTTGACCTGTATCGAACTATCGTTAAATTTAATTTTGCCTAATAGTACCTAATAGTTCTGGATTCCTGATACCCAGTTTGTAAAGTATTATTAATAATTTACGTGTGTTAACACGCTTACAAAATAACACAATATAGGTATAGCATAAAATTATTATGAAGCTACAGAAAAAGGTCTAAAATTCTACACATGTTAGAATACGTTTCAGCAAATTGTTGAACAAAATCTAAAAACCTTAGCGTATGTAAACATTGGAACGAGCAGAAAAACATTCGAACCAAATTGTGCGAAGTTTTAAAAACGCAAAAGAATTGTGGCAGTGAAACGCAATCCCTTCAGGATATCTACACCCGAAACCCGATACTGTCCGATTTAAAAATAAGCCGACGCGAAATATTACGAGTTTCTTACAAACTCTCTTTCATTTAAAGGAGCTGTGAATATCAGTTTTTTTTACGTCGGCAATCTGTAAAGCGGTGTTTTGTTACAAAACTCGGATTCTTTTCTTTTGATACAAGCGAAGTTTTATAAGCATCCCGTGATTGTGTATTTTTAATTAAGAGGCAACAAATATTAGAACAAAACAAGGCCGGATTAATTTTAATAAGACTCTCTCTTAGGAACTTATGTTCGACAGTTTTTCAAGTAACACCGAGAGGAATTAAGGAATAATTTTAAGCGTAGTGCTTATTAGCTTAGATTATTTCAAAATACGTAAATTTACGACTGTCATTCCCGAAAGGTTAGGCAAAGATGCTTTGTACTCTCCTAGGATTACTGCCCACAATGGAATGCGTAGTGATGAGCCTATTGCCATACACCGGGCACAGCTCTAGACTCTGAGTCACTATTATATAGATTTTTCTCTTAAAAATCTAAGTAAAATCCTATAGTACTAGACCCGAGATTAGAACCCAGGATCCCTCGATCAGCAGTCGTGTTTTTAACCACACAGTGAACGAGGCAGTCAGGTCCATTATTTAGGCATATTTATTAATATAGCTAGCTGTATGTAGTATGCAGTTGAGCGTGGACTAGCAGAAGTCTGGGTTGAATTTTTTTCCAAAAGTGAATAAAAGAAAAGAAACCTTTAATATTAAACCCTCATCAACGAGCGGTCTGGTAATGACAAAACTGACAAGGACATAAAAATAGGCAAGAATTTCTCTTGCTTTCTTATTTCGAAGTAATATTTCTAGAAACTTTCTCACAGGTCAAATATAGGTTTGTAAAATATGTTTCACTAAAACATATTTTACCTAAAGAACAAGTTAAAACAAAACAATTCAGACAACATCAGAAGTCAAAACAGATTTTGGATAACGTCATCAATAACTTAAATATAGAATAGGTAATTGAACTTCAATTAATCATTTTAACAGTACTTAGTCAAATGTCTATTATTTAGATATTATCTATTTAATTGATTTTGGTTACATAAATTAAATAAAAACGTCATGTAGCACAGATAAAATCTAAGCTGTTGCTGTACATTTATGCGCCGAGCGTCCTCACACGTAACGCTAACGAGAACGCGCGCGCCGTCTGCGTATTATGCGTACGCCCACTCGTTGCCCGATACGTTTGTGGAAGCATCGGGAATTATATTATGACACGACCATTATATTATGCTAACCAAAATTACCCGAATAATATGTCCAGTTACCTTCGCAACCGTAACGAAACCCTATGTGTTGATAAAAATGGTAACTCTTCCGTCCGTTCGGTTTTTAGACTTTGTCGTATGTGTCCGACAAAGCCAAATGGGTAGCAGCCTATAATGAAGCTGACCAGCACACAAATTAGTCTTTTCAAAGCAGATTCTTATCACAATACAGATCAGATAAAAATATGTAACGAAATTTCTAGGATAACGAATGAAAATTTATGTAATCTATGTAATGTGACATGGTAATTTATGTAGTGTGAAAATAATAATTTTAGGAGTAATAAATTAAATAATCACCTAACCCATTGATTAACGAATGCGCAATAATATGTATTAATGTAGGAATTAAACTAGCTGCGCACGCTTCCTTCTCAAAGCCATTTATTAATATTCTCAGTATGTACAAGTAGATTATATGTATGTTGCGTTTTTATTGCATGTAATTAGGTATATCGAATTATTCTCTGTTCATTTCATTACGAAGAGAATATTACATTTCTACATTTTAGCCCCCATTAGATAAACCAAGGAAAGCTTATATTAATAATATTATTTCTAAAATAAGTAGTTGGCAAACAACCAAATGGTATTGGAAGATGTTGTTTCTTGAGTTACTTTATTTCGAGAGACATGTTTTGACAAATCTACTGATTCTTTTGATATTTGATATTATTTGTTCTTCGCTTTCCATAAATCTTCAAGTCCACGGCCATCTATAGAATACAACAGCACTAAATTATCATAAGGAAATACTTCCGCATATAACTACTTCATAAAATCTTGTTTCGTAAGCGGTGCACAAATCACGCGAACATAACGCGACTACAGATTTACGGATCCAATAGGATTTTAGCAATGTTAAGTAGCGAGGGTGACACTTGTATAAACAATAGGACAATTTTAGGGAGCGATCAGGCTGGAGATAGCCTCAACAATTCGAACCGAACCTTCGTCAAACTAAGGACGCCGCAATAATGCCGGCTTCGGAATTTATGTCGACCCCAACCCCCTTATCCCTTCCAAATGGTCACTTTTACTAAAGTACCTGTCATTCGATCTAATGCCAAAGATCTGCATTGAGTAGACCCGAGTACACTAATTATCTTCAGTGCCTTACCTGAGTCGACTCGGTATTTATTGTATGCTTCAACTATTTAAGGTCATTGATAAACGGTTACAATAACATTTTAGTGTATCTCGTTTATGTTATACATTAAGTACGTAATTTTAAAGACTTAAATTTACTTTGGAATAACTTGTGATAGCTTAGTTTGTCCGGATTTTACTTCATTATCACGGTGTTTCTAGAAGTTGTACGAAGTCCATGCAAATGTCAGGGCAGACAAAAGGAGCTTTAATTTCAACCTGGACGGAGAACCTTTCGTATGTCCGTGTGGTGACAAAAGCAGCCATTCTCTTTTGTTTGTGTTGCTACGCCTGAAAAAGGCATGGTGGGCTGATCTCAAACTATTAGTTATAGAGGGAGTCTTGTCGCCACTAAACGTGATACATTCTATTCTTGTCAGGGAGGTGCTTGATTGCGATAGCCTCCAACTTCTAATAAATTGTTACATTGACAGAAGACGCAATATGAGAACGGGAAAATGATGTTTCTTTAACCCGATCCATAGAAAATTATAAAAGTAAGGAGATGACACTATTCGATTTATCAAAACTAGTTAAGTCTAATTTAAAGTACGCTAATCTTAAGAGTGAATAAGAAAACAAGTGCGCCAAAAAAGCAGACAAAGACGTCTTTCATGACAGTGCAAGTTGGATATTGAAAGATATTCATAATTTTCCTCAATACGGGCTAGGCGTAGTTTAGGGGAAATTACGACCCATATAGCCGCAGGCCAACCGCACCGCTACACGAAAAATAGAAAACCCTCAATAGTGAGAGAATATTTTCATCGCGTAAATGTACATTCTTACCAAATCTCGCTCATTTTTTTTATCTCATTACGAAGGAGGAGCAGACAGACAGTTATATTGAGAGCACAATAGTCTTTGGGATGTTATTTTCTTACTTTAAGCGATTATTTCACATAATATATGGAAGTTTCAAAAAAATTGGCGTTAACCACAACATCGTTCGACTAGAAATTCTGAATAGATCGCATGAGCTGGTTGAAAAATATGTATTATTAGCGTTGTGATTTGGAATTCAGGAGTTTTCTCCGATCTTATTGACTTAAAAATCTTGGCCCACGCGTCTTTTATAAGACAAATATACATTTTTTAAATTTTGTATATCACTTGCTGTAACGGTTATGGAGCATATTATATACTTGTATACTATACAGGTTTATACGCTTTATACACTTCCCTAAGGTGTGGATTTAACTGCCAACGCGCATTTTTGTGAAAATGGTAGTCTGTCCTTAGTCCTCATTGCTGAGAAGAGACCCGTATCAAACAGTGCCAAGATAATATTAATGATAATGATGGGGAATGTATCCTTTTTCGGGGTTTAAGATATCTTTAGATGTCAACTAAGACGGATCAGCGGTTTTTGATTAATAGATAAAATATAGTTAGATATAGTTAACATCAGTGACCGGTGATTGCCTAGCAGTTTGGTTAATAGACTCTAATTCTAGTAGTCTGGTGTTCGAATCCAGGCACGTGCCAAATTTTACAAAGTACCTTTCCATTTTATTCTAACCTTTCCAATTTATTCTTATTTGTTCTAACGGCGAAGCAAAACACTGCGAGGAAACTTGCGCAACAGAAACATTTACCCGAAACATTCACATAATGTGTGATCGTGAGATGACAATACGTTCACTTTATACATTCTAAGGCTTGCTTATGATTAAGGGGCATTCGATCCTAGATCTATCTCAACCATGGTCCAAGAGATCTAGTCGTACCCATTGTAACACCTCGCCATTAAACTCCTCAGTATTTGAAGATAATATAGGAAATATATCTATTTGCTATTAAATCATTTACATACGTAGGTATTATTTTTTTATCGTTCTCAATTAAAAGTAATAAGTAGATTATTATTAAAATATATTTAGAGAAAACGGATGATAACTAAAATCGTATTACAATCAAACCTCGACAAACAATTGAAAGTTATCCATTGAAAGGTGCCCTAAATAAATGGCAGCGCTACTCGAACAGGTAAACTTTTGAAAATATTTTACTAAAATACCCGAGACAATTTACGATTTATTTTCATTTCATATAGGTACCTATTAGTAATAATTATATTTTGCAGAAATTTCTCGTTTTAGAGTTTAGACTTTTTTATGGGCGAATATCTTTTACGATTTCCATAGAACACCAACTAAATGTGTAAATCATGTCCTAGTAAATATAATATAATATTACGCCCACTTCCTTTAGGAGTATACAGACAGCAAGAAGCACCAATATCTCTATATTTATGCATCTGATGCCAAATGCATTTATTTATCTTACATGCGAATTCCGAATTCAGTGACTCAAGGCTCTAAATATCTTCGGTGCATACATTTTTCTAAGTTTATATTTTACGAAGTATTTTATATTTCTACTTTATACCGAAGTCTAAACTTTCCTTTCAGTATGCTTCAGGCATTTTACAGTAAATTTTAATTAATGCCGGAATAACAAAGCAGCGTCTTACTTTCCTTCTTAGAGTAAGTAAGTTTTAAAGTTAAAACTATATTTTCTTTACGCAAGTCGTACTTTTGTAATTCAGGATGTTCTTAGTATCACATTTGGTAAAAAAATACGGTTTTATATGAAAGCATAGTCTCGCGGGGTGCGATCTTATAATTGACAGCGATTTCTGCAATATTTGTGAAGAAAATTTATTGTAATTGTACAAACTAAATGTCCGTACACAAAATCCGTACACAATTACATTACATGTATATTTCAAGTACAAATATTTTTTAAGTAGGTCTAATTATCATTTTTGTAATGTTGTGCCTGCAGTTTCATTTAAATATACCCTATGCATATACCAAGTAATATTTGTATCTTGTATAATAGTGTAATTGGCTAAGCTTTACAAAATTAATAAAATATATATTCATTAACAACCTATCTGTGCTTTGCCGATCATATATAAACCAATATTCCTGATACGGCAAGCCCTGGGAAAATGAAATATAAGATGTTTCACTGTTTACATCTTTATTTTTTCAATTTCGGATGTGTCCAACACATATAGATAGAAAGGGTGTTGGCAGACAGTCGGAGATTGGAGCTGCCAGTTGTCTAAATTTTGCTTTACTGTATCTACTATAGAAATTAACCTTTCAAGCTCACCAGCCTATCCCACAGAAATGACAACTTGTTCATATGCAGTCAGTTCCGTTACATGACCTACCGTAGGCCTAACGGAGAGACTATTTATTTATTGCACGCACTATTTATCTTCTCTGACAGCTGATGGGATATCGCCTTTTCGTCTGTATCGCCTGTTCGCCTTGTTCGTCTTTTGCGAAAGCTCGTTAAGAATGAGGGGGAATCTCTTGTGCTCAGCCAGAATCCAACGGCGAAATATATGATTACTGAAATATTTTGCAGAATATAAATTTGGTGGCTTTAAGCTTTCTAAGGCCGAAGCGGTGCAAAGAGTAACGCTTTTATCTTATGCTTTTTTCACCATCCGGTCTGAATTTATTGCCTGTAACACATGAATTTACATTTTAGCACTCGCTGTGCGGAGGAAACGCTATTTCGGAACGGAACTTTTATTATTATTTAACCCTATTAGCCCACTATGCAAATTTAGTGCGATATCAAGAAAGCATTTTAGTGTAGTTTAAAAAAATATCTAATTTATGAGCATATTATTGCAATGACTCAAATACGTCTAAGACAGTTTTCATAAACATTTTAACTTATAAATACAAAGCGTTACATAAACTAAATCAGTTTAATTAAAACGAGAGCCAGTTGTAAACATTGTCAATTATAAAAAGCACATAGTAGATTTTACTAAAATAGGATTCGTTAGCGAAGTTTTGATGATAGCGACCTCATTAGCTTGACAGAGTTAGTTACAACGCGTAAAATATATATAATGCCCTTCCTGGGATATAAACAAAATAATTAAAATAGTAAATTGAATCACCACTTCATTATATTTTTATAAGAACAAGATATATTATTAAAAATGCCTGTACAATGTTATCAGTGAATGTTGTGTTGGTTATTTTGTCCTCGCCTACAAATTTACCAATTAATTTTACGTAGCATTAGTTTCTTACTTTCCTACCATAGTTGTTTATGGCCTTAACGGTTTTCAATCTGAGAGGAGATCGTGGCCAACAATAGTACGGATACAGACGTAGGAGTTGGTGGAAGTTTCTAATGCTTTCGCTCGTATCCGATAGAATTTTTTATATAACCTTCTGTAGGTACGGACGGTGAAAAACGTAACAATTTAAGATAATTTACAGATTAATCATTACAAACAAACACATACTCGTATATAATTTTATATATACCGTTTTTTACATTTTTATACATTCTCAGACGGACATTTAACAAGACTCATGAAATACGAATTAGGTGACCCTTATTTTCACTTTCACACTCTGCGTAGTTAATTTTTATGTTAGTTGTAGGGACTTTATCACACCGCTACAACAAAAATATCCTGGTGCGGGCGCCGCCTTGTCGCGCTATTAAGTGTAATGTGGCTTCTCGACCCCGGCCGTGGAGGCAGCCTGCAGTGGCACTTGTATACATAGTAATAGGCATAATGTTAGGCTGAGTATTTGATCGTATAATCGGGGTCAATGGTGTAAGTATACCTGTGCAAATATGCTTAGGATCGAATAGTTTGCCGAGTTAATTCCGTTCGCTATTCATGTGATCCATTAGTGCACAAACACGTATGTATTGTTCGTATATATAGTCATAAGGTTCAGGTAACAAATCCTAATAGCTTTATAGTTAGTTTCTAATTGTTTTAATAAAGTGAACAATAATGATAAAAATCTGTTTTTTACTTCGATTTCATTATTGTCAAATAACACAGCGGTACTGATAAAAATAGGACTAACTTATGGGGAAGTCATTTATCATTCTCTCACCACGAATGATAACGCGGCGCTCAAAACGGAACACATTATGACGAGCAGTTATATCATTACTATCTTATTTAACCCACTTATTTACAAGAAAGTTTGACGATAAAAACGAGGAAAATGCTGAACAATAATTGCGTTAAGCGGAACTCGGATAAGAGTTTTCAACAGACACTCATTTTTGTGAAAAAGAATTTACAATGAATACAGATTTTTACAAGAAATATATTGCCACAATTTCAAAAAGCAAATCATTGTATTAAAGTCATTAAATATCTGAAATGTTTTCATTGCTTTGCATATTTTTATCCCGTAAATAAGTTAATATATCATGAGCTGTTTTTAACACTTAAAAGGATCTCGCTGAAAGGAAATTATTCGTTATAAATATATAACGAGTTAGAAGACGCTCCATTCGGTTTATATCATAAATATTTCGTGCGATTCCTCGAGGCTTCCCGTGAATAATTATAATTTGTATACATAATTGTAGTTATTTTATTATTAAGGTAGGTAGGTATATACAAGAAAATTGTAAATCAAAACATTGTTACTTATTTTCTGGTTTATTAAATGATTTATATTCAAAATACCATCTATTGTTACATTATCATCATCATCAGCCTACTTCCGTCCACTGCGGGATATAGGCTTCTCCAGAACTGCGCCAGTGAGCACGATCGGTGCTCTTATCCAATCACAATATACCTCTTCGTTTTGTAACATTTAAAAAATATATAAAATCAATTTTCGAACACTCGGATAACATAAAGGTTTTAGTTTATATGGCGTTGGAATCACTAATCTTTTAAAATTATTTGACGCAAAGTCTCATAGAACTGCGAATGAAACAGTCAAACTATAAAATAGCACCTTAAATAAATATCAGTAAGGCTCGTCTATCAGTACAGTTTCGTAAAATGCCAACTATTTTTTTGGCCTAGAAACTTTATTGTTACTTCCGGGTAGGCAAATAAATTGGAAACACTTTAATTATTTTACTCGTTACGAAACTTTGGTCCGCACACGATCTTAATTTCGTTTCCGTAACTCGTAAAGCTCAACACACGATTTACCTTAAATGTTGCCAAACAAATAGAAGAGAAAATTTTCATAATTATCTGTGCTATTATATAGCATCCACAGGTATTTTTCTATTTTTAGTATTTTTATGTTTGTCTAGTGGATATAGTTTACGTATTTGTTCAAATACCTAATTATAAATTTCAACGTAATTTATCGAATAGCAAGATTTTTATTTTAGCAGGACATGAAATTAGTCAAAAAAAGATTTGATAAATTTGCACAAATGTGTATAAAATAAAGCATAATTGTTTTTCTAAAGCTTGTCATTGTTTTTTTTTCGTTTTATTCCAAAACATTGAGTTCACAACAGGTACAAACAAATAAAACGTTTAATTCAGAGACAAATAAGAATGAATTTTGCTTTCTTTCGTACATTATCATTTTTATGGCCGCGAATGAAATGTATTCAGAGGATCTCGCTATAATCAAATCTTTGGAAGACCATATTGCCGGGAACCAAAAATAAACTCTTCGTAAGTATATTTAACAAAGTGTGTAAAAATATGCTCTTACAGGAGCTCATATAATTTAGTTACAATAGATAGTTATCTATATATGTATTTTAACCGCACTGTGTATAAATGTCGATAGGTATGTTAATCTATATTT
The DNA here is from genome assembly GCA_018244815.1 of Parelbella polyzona. Lineage (NCBI taxonomy): Eukaryota > Metazoa > Arthropoda > Insecta > Lepidoptera > Hesperiidae > Parelbella > Parelbella polyzona. The sequence goes on along the minus strand of DWMF01000337.1, from coordinate 5,945 downwards.
AATATCTATGTTTATACTACTGCCCGGGGAGTACAAGGTTTGGTTCTCGAATAGGTAACTAATTGAAGGACGTATTTCATAATATAGATATGTAGTTCTACTGAACTTTAAATTTCTCATGAAAGTTATTCGTACCTGAATTTTTTCGCTCTCCCTCTGTTTTCTTTTAAGAAAAAACTTATTCTTGACAAGTGAACTTCATTTTAGGCTATTTCATAGACCAATAAAACATGACACAACGTACGCCGTTGTACATCTAAAAATAAAAATAAATATATTGAAGAGAAGTGAGACTTTTATGGTTCATTTTAGCGACAAGTTAACTACTTACAATAAGTAATTGCTCTCTTTATATCTATCAAGGGACCCTTTCGAGAAGCTTACGGTAGCTTAGAAATAAAACTCGTTATCTTTAAGCTTCGCCTAATCTTTTCGGTAAAATAGGGTAAATACGTGTCTTATTTGTCGGCATTCAATTCTAATATATACGAGTACATAATAATTAATAATATATAATAACTAAAGATATATATATAATAATTATTATTTTATATAAAATAATAATATAAAACAAATAACAGCTATTAAAAGTGATTCGCATAAAATTTTAAATGAATCTGTCGTATACTTTAACTTTGCATTAAACACTATTTAAAAAGATTTAATTAACATATTTTTTTTTATTATACTTCTTACAACAGTTTATAAAGTATAGATGGCGTGTTGCCAATGCTGTGTTTAATATTTTAGTTCTCGCAATAGCAATACAGAGTAACAAAAGGATTATAATGACTATATCAATGCTACGCAGGGGAGTTTTCTGTTGCAGTGATGTTTCAGTGTATAGTATTCAGAGGGGAATTTTGGTTGAAATATAAACTGATTTGTGGTTTTTAATTGTATCAGACAAGCGCCTGCGGTTATTGCGCGGTGAACAAATTGCAGTTGCGGTTTTAATGAACGCGGTTCGAACTGCTTTTAGGAAGCTAATACTGGCAGACATGCGCTTGTTTTACTGACACCCGTTTCCAGTAAATACGAATATTTTGCATGCTTATCTTGACATTGAATTTTTGCATGTATTTGAGTGCGTATAATGTATTTAACTTATGATAATATTTTTGATGTTGGAGGATGTCTTAAGAGATTGCGATAAGTATAGAGCTTATGACAGCTTGTTCGTAGACAAAACCGTCAATTCAAGATTCATAAGGCTAAGGCTAAATAAGACTGAGTAATGATTGAATAACCTTTGGGTGATTGCGTTTGTTACGAAATGCTTAAGGTACATGAGTAATGGGTTGTACTGAACTAGACTAAACAGTGAAAAACCATGTTAAGTTGTTCAGTTATACTTACCACAACTTCCATATTACGAAAATTATGATATCACCGTTTTGAATGTCCATAATACGGTTTCCCCCGAACAATTTTTTAGTTTCAATCGCTCATTTTTCTTTTTCCACACATAAAAGAAAATTGAGAGCATTTAACCCGAGCGGCAAGTACTAATGAAGATAATTACGAATCGAACTAACGACTCAGTAATTAAGTTCTGACGACACTTATACAGACCGTCAAGAAAAGCTCTAATGATTTAGGTCTTGTCGTTTTCTTATGCAAGTTTAATAAATTGATTCTTTAAATTATGATACATCGGAGGATACACACAAACAGTTATAATATACTTAGGTTCTTATTGTATTCAGAAGTTTAGTTTAACTTAATTATTTACAGTCTATGTTTAAAAGGAAATAAGTTCTGTTTTACATCACGTGTAGTCTTCGCTGCAAATGTGAGAACATTAGACAGAATAATTATATATTTTTAATTGACGAAATTCCAGTAAAGTAATAATCAATCATGACATGATAAACGCCTAAATATACATACATAGATCCACTACTGTGTATACTTTAAACCATATAAATCTGTACATCATCGTAAATACCCACAAAACGTCGTGCTGTACAGATTAAGCGGTCGCAGTTGGAAAATAAAATAAAATATAATCTTCGTTCATTTTTACATATGTTCGCATTATTTGCCCAGTGCTCCACCCTTCGTTTATTTTGTTTACTGTTCTTCCCTTTTGGCCAAACGAAATTCGTAAACGAGCGAAAAGCCATACGGTCGTTCAATAAAATACGAGAGCGGGATCCCGTTTTTTTAAATGGTGTAAAGTGCTGGCGGAGCGCCATAATCAATTCCCTTGAAAGGCCATTTATTGCGTTATGTGCTACCATCGGCCGTTCGAAGATCCAACATCTTAAATGTTACATTCGAAGCTAGGAACGTTACCTTCATTAATTCACTTACGTTGCTTTTGATAACGCTCATTGTAATTTTTAAAATCGACTACAATTTTGCTTTCATCGTTGTTACTCATGTCGTATGTATTAAAAGTGTAATTCAGCATTCTTGGAGAATGCTCGAATTATATCTATCCTGGGAATAATCTGTGCTTAGACATATAAAACGATATTCATTTGGTAAGTAATATATTGAACATGTCGCAGCCAACTAGTTTAATCAGGAATTTAGTTAACAGTCTAGGTCGTTAACTAAATGCCGACATTCAATTAAATAGCTGAATAACAACCAGCCAATAGATTGAGCGCAACGTTTAAACAAAAGGCTGAGCATTGTGTAGTCATTTAATTAAATTAGATATTGGTGATGGATTAGGTTAGGTTAGGTTAGGTTATGCTGGGTTATGGGTTATTAGGGTCTGGCTGGCTAATTTAGCTACATGGCCGTGACATGTATACGGACATTACATGGCTCTATACGTTTGATTATACATATGTACATTTATTATAATTATGTATGCCAGTGGAAAACGCATTAAATAGTCAATATGTCAAACTTCACTAGAAGCAAACATGCTGTTATTAAGAAAATAAGATTTTTATTTATTTTTACCATGTATTGTCATATTTTCAAAAGCTTCGCTTAATCGAGATTCGCATTATCGACAAATGTTATGATAGGGCTTATAATATTATGTAAATAATATTTAAAAATAAAATATATAAAATTGTATTGCAACTTTGATTTCCTCATAGTTTGTATTCCATTAAAATAGTATTGATATGTATATTAATACGTAATCGAGTACTCAATACAGCAATTTTACATTTTCATTGCATTTAAATACAAAATCGTGTTTGTTTTTTCGTCATATTAATGGAATAGCAAATAATTTGATGATCAAATTGTTTAGGAGATTGGATGTTAAAAATATCTTTAGCTTTCTCGATTTATTTTTATACGATAAGCAATCTTCTTGTTCACTTAATTAAGATATTTTGTTTACTCAGCCCGCCTAAGGAGACTTTGATAAATTGCTCGAATTAAAAGAGATGTCGACTCCGTATGTTTTCATTTCGTTTTTTTTTCTGCAGACTTAGCACCTTATCTGCCTTCGCCATTCAGCAAAAACGGAATCCTGAAAACGTCCGAGGTTATTTTTCCCTTTTAAATCCTATGCTTATTTTTTTTCAAATCAATGAAGTTTAATTTTTTGCGATACAGCCCGGTTCTAACGGAACGCTCTCAATATTGTGTATCAATTAATAATGTTCGAAAATCCCATGTACCTACATAGGTACATGTACATATATATACCAATATCTGATGCACATACACTTTTAAAGACTAAAGATATGTCTCGACTTCTATTCGATGCACAACTGACAGACCTTTGTTTACCAATCCATAAGAGAGTATCACAATTAATAGACTACCTTCTTTCGGTTAGCACGCGCGCGGCTACTCTGAACAAAATACCTGATACCAATAAAATAAACGAAATAAAAAGCAGTTAACAACTCTTGTTTTATCTGTATCACATTGGAAGCTAAATATAACTGGAAACAACGCTACTGGCGCTCTCAATTTGTGGTGCGTGCGTTCGATAAGGAAGGTACGAATTTTCCTTGGAAATAATTCTTTTTCCAACGACGCGAGTTCCGAGGGGTGAACGTGAATGAGAGGGAATTTACGCTCGCTTAAACAGGAATAAAAATTCGTAACGAAATTCAGCGGCTGCGTAAAATAATAATACGTACGTCTGACCTGCGACCACTCCGTGTACCGTCGAGAGGTAATATTAGCGGGTTTCGTAACACAGGAGGATTTAAAAACAGCATCCAACTTTAATTTGGTTACCGTAGATATAGAGTTTTAGATCATATTATCATAGTGATCATAACATTGAAATGCCCAGTTGTAAGTAGAACGGAGTTTTGTGCCGGGTGTGTGGCAATAGGATTATCCCCTATTCCATGATAGGAATCGTAAAATAAATTGTGTATCGAAGGAACGTATTACACTTCTCTGCCTATCCCTTCGTGGAAATATAGGCGTGCTGTTGTGTTATGATCATTGAGAGCGCACACACCAATGATTACTCTGTGTATGTTGTGTAATAAATTAACGGATTTGTCAATATATTACATGTTATTGACATGACTAGAGAGCGTAATGTTATAAAATTTTGAACAAATAAAAAAAGGGAATTCTTATAGTAACTCTGCGACCTACGTGTGTATTATGTCCTTGCTATAGTATATCTTGGTGAATTGTAAAAAACAAACTATTCTATTCAGTATTTTACACTGTTACATAAACTACAACAGTCAACGTAATTAAAATCCCCCCAGTAGCTTCCGCGTGATGCATGGCCGACATGCACGCATACATTTTTTTTTCCATTATCTTCGCCTGTTCCTATATAAGCTGAAAATATATATTTTTAGTTATAAATAAATTGAGCCCGATAATATTGGTCCACTTACTACTTTGGAGTCTGGTTCTGTGTCCGGTGCATCGCAATAAGCTCACCATTTATTCCATACTGTGACGTATGCATAACTGGTGAAATGTGGTAGCGTATTACTATCCTCTGCCTACCTCTTAATGGATTGCAGGCGTGATGTTAAGTGTTATTTTACTGCAAGCTTCGTTGTCGTGACTCATCCATCGTGATCCATTGACGTACGACCCTAATTCGGTTGAAACGCTAACGACCGTAATGTTTTCCTCCGTGCCGTTATCCAAAATGTTCAATCGCGTGGATTGCACTTTTTTGAAATAAATATTTCAAAATATCACTGTCGATAAACAAAAGGATCTATGTAAAAACTTAGTTGATTTTTTAAAGATCGATCTTTTTTTTTCTAGGATCCATTTTTGCAACTCGATCGGCTTTTTATTTGAATGGAATAACTTTAGTCATTTTATTATCATCTTCTAACTTATCGTTTCAAGAATAATTCAATAGAGAACATTTGATTGAGTTCAAAGAAATTTGTAGTGAAACTATAGGATAAGTCACGAGTGTTATTAAATTGTCTATTATATGAAGTGTTATTAAATAATAATACTATCTATTAAGAATAAGGGTAATATTAGAATTATTTAATAAACCTCGTTTTGATTTATAATTGAATTCAACTATGCAGTGTTTAAATTTGACTGATTACATCAGTTAAACGGATACTAAATTATAACGTTAATGATATAAGTGTACAATAGTTAAGTAACTTCCATCAAATAAAATGCTTATGATATGACATTATACTCTCCATACTTTTAATTTTGTAACATAAGTAATTTTGTAAGACACTAATAGGGAAGGTACTGACTCCCAGGTCACAGCTCACGCTTTTCTGGGAGCCAGGGATCACGCTTGAATTGTAAGATGTTTTAGTCAATTAATCATTATTATTATTATTACTAATAGTTAGGTTGGTACTTGTACGACGTGTTTTTATTAAGATTATGGACATATGTACAAGTTCACAGACAAACAGACATGAGACATATATCTCACTAGATCGACTGTAAATCAATATGGTAAACTATATTGTATACACGCCGTCATAATGTGATTAATACTTACCACTTAAAAGTTACTGGTGAAACGTGGGAGCGTACTA